>APFE031499455.1:33415-86801 GCA_000404065.3 Pinus taeda
CCATTTTTCTTCAACAAGCGGAGACTGTCATAGTTCAAATGTCCAAATCTAGCATGCCATAATAAACTTGATGGAATTGTACCTTCTTCATGATGAGAATTGTATGAGAAAAGTTGTGCACAAGCAGAGGTCTCGCAACTTGAGAAGCCTTTCTTCTTCTATTCCCCTCATGACAAGTGAGTGGTTAGATGCTTTTCTTACCTCAAGCTTGCCATCAAACATATGAATGGAGTGACCTTGCTGGTGGATGTGGACCAAGGACAACACATTTCTCTTGAGTTGTGGGAGATATAGAACATGATGCAGAAGAAAGTTTGGAAGATCAGACAGTTTAAGCCTGATTGTCCCAAGCCCTGATGGCTTGATTTTTGATTGGTCTCTAAAGTATACTGCTCCATCAACATTGTTAGTGAAATCTTCAAAAAAATATTTTCTATGAGTCATGTGGCAGGTTGCTCCTGAATCAAGCAACCAATCATTTTTCCAAGAAGCAAGTGAAGCATTAAATAAATCTTCATTTACTCCAATATTACATTGTGCCACAACATAGTGAGCAGATTCATGTGCTTTACCTTTGTCTGTATCATCAGTTTTAGCTTTCTGTTGGTTACTTTTCTGCTCAATTTTGTCCCATGGTAGCTTGCATGTAGAGGCATCATGTGATCCATTTCTTTTGCAGCAAATGCAGTGCAAATCTGCCTTTTCTCCTTGAGAATGTCATCCCCCCCGGCCTCTGAAATACCTTCCCCTTACTCTTCGACCACCTCTTCCTCTTGAAGAATCTTGAGTAGGAAGCTTTTCTTTGTGAGCAAGGAACACAGCCTCTTCAAAAGATTTATGGGTTGTCTTCTTTCCAAAATCTTTCTCTCTTTCAGCAAACTTTTTCACAAGAGAGTCAAAGGTGATATCTTTGAGATTACCATTTGCTTGCAATGACTCAAGATAATTAGAGTAAGTAGGATAAAGTGCCTTGAGAAAAGCGATAAGAGGAATATCCAATTCAACCTTAGTGGATTTAATATCATGCATTATAGACTTTACTTCAGATGCAAGAGCAAGAGGATCATTATTTTGCAGTTCAAGAGTGAAGAGTTTAAACATGAGTTGAACAACTTCAAGTGCAGAATGTGAGTCATAGAGTTCTTTCATCTTTTATAAGGCTTCAAAGGCAGTTGAATATGACGAAATATAGCGACTCACCTCTTCATTTATAGATGTTGCGATTAATGCATAAGCTTTGCTATTCTTGTTTTCCCAAATGATGAGCTCTTTGTCTGAGGTAGGCTGTACTGGTTCATTGTCTCCGTCTTCGACACACACTCCTTTCCACAACTCATTGAAAGGGTGTGTTTTATCATCCGGGACCATTCAGGATAGTTCTCCTTTCTAGTGAGAACTATTCCCACCATGGATATGATTGAATGCATTCTGTAAAAAAAAAACTTTTGCTGATAGAAAAATACTTCTGCCAATACACAGTAAAATTGTACTTTTGGTGGTAATTTTTATTTATTTTTTATTTTTTATTTTTTTTTACATTTCAAAAGGGCATTCTCTCCATGTACTGTCTTTGTCTTTAATGAAAATATAAAATATATATCAGCTATGCATTCTCAAAAGATTTCAAATCTCTTCCTCATAATTTTTCTGCAACATTCTTGAATTGTTTTACATGAAAAGGCAACAAAAGTATCTGAATTTGGTCTTCACCAATCTAATCTCAACGTATATACTATAAAACTTCAATATAATTCCATATAGTGTTTCCCATTAGCAAGAAAATGGGTTCTAATCTAATGTTTGCATATACTTTGAAAGCTTTTGGAATTATCAAACCTCACAATTCTTCATAACTTTATGTTGGAGACCGCAATTTCACTCTGCAATATCTTTGACAATCCGAGCAGAATCAATCATTTTGTTGGAAATCACAAATTACCTCACCCTCTGATTCAGTTCTAGGATACTTTTAATCAACAAGATCAGATTTGTAACTACCTTGCTGGTTTTCTAAGTGCTAACTTGAACCTAGCACCAATCATCCATGTATGCGAAATCAATTTGGAGTAAATTCTAAGTGCTGACTTTGAAGATTATATCACATATTTTGAGAATACGATTGGTAATGCATATGCTTCAATCGCATATCTTCGTGTTGTCCTATTGAAACCTTGATTTACAGATACAGGTGTATTCAAAGCTGTCTCGCTCGTTGGGCAGTGGAATGAGAGTATTTAGTGTGCAGTGAAGACAGGGAAGAGCAAATAGTAAAACAAAATTGGCACAACAGACGTGATGAACCTAGAGGTTTTAAAGGAGGAAGAACCCATTCTCATGGAGGTCCCTCAGAGGTTTTTTTTCCAACAAAATATAATGAGGAGAGCAGAGGACCATAGTCGGACATAAGATCTTGAAGATATGAGCAGAGATATGGAGCGAGGAGCGTATGGAACAATAGTGCATAGGGAGTGAGCAGCATATGGAAAAACAAGATGCAAAGGAACGCTTCCGGCATTATAGCAGAGGAACGTTGTAGTAGAGGAACATGACAACAACGTTCAGGTCACTATGCAATGTTCAGTATGCAACACTTTGTATGCAGTGAATTATGAATGGACAGCGGTTCTGAAGGGAGAGACAACGCTTTGAATGGAAAAATCTTTTGAATGGAGAGCAAAGGAGCAGAATAGGGAGTTACAAAGGGCATAAAAGCTAAAAGAAAGGAGCTGGATCTGATACCATGTCAGGCCAGGTAGGAACTCCTCAAGGCAAAAATGATTCGTATGTATTATTCCATCAGGTAGGTCTTCATTATATACATGAGGGAGAGACTGTTCAACTTATCTCCTGATGATTGTTCATATTACTTATTTATCTATCTACATACATTCACCCAATCACAAGGATTAGGTGTCAACAAATTGGATAAGTATAAGAAGTGGATATTGTGTTGGATTTGTCTTGATAACTTAATTCTCTAATGTTTATAGGTTATTTTGCTAATAACATAGTCTAGAGGCGTAGTATGAGAGAAAGTAGTTGAGTTCCTTGATACGAAATCTCGTCGGTGCTGCACGCCCACGATGATGTGACCATCGTGGGATCGTGACAACTGGTACAAAGTGATTTACAAAGGTGGGTGTTTCGAACAAGTTGAAGGCAGTGGCACGACGATCACTAAAAGAAATATCATCAAGACTGTGAACTAGTTAAAGGCTGGGCAATACAATGGCAAGTCTGCAACAAGGCCATGATAAACTTATTTAGCTCATGGACAAGTTGGGCCGCATGAAGGAAGAGAGGTCATGGTTGCATGAAGAACTTGAAGTTTTGGAAGACAAGGTTAGAAGGTAAATTCTTAGACTTGGTTAGTTGGTTGGACAAATTGAAGTTGATGTCCGTATTGAAGAAGAAAAAACAACGATGTATGAAGAGGAAATCATCTCGAGGGTCAAGTGAAAATTAAGTGTGGTAAACATGGTGCTAAAAGAGGAAATTTGGTGGGATGAAGCCTATCATTACTAAACCATATTGGGCATGTCACAACCATTGAAGGAAGAAATTGACTCTAGAGACAAGCATGATGAAACACGTGTTGTGAGTTTGCCAATGAAAGAGGAAAAACTTGGTGAGATGAAACTTGCTGAAGTTGGACCAGATTCATGCCTATCACAACTATGGAAGAAATATGGATTTTCTTCTTTGGAGAGACCCTACATGGAAGTTGTTGATGGAATTCGTATGATGGTTCCCCTTGTGCTAATTGAGAGGAAGGTGTGATGGACGAATTTCACTTGGACAGTTGAGGTGAGTTTGTGTTTAGTTATGCGATGGATTATTTTGATGTTTGTGAGACTTTCGAGTGAAATTGGACCTTAGGTAGATAGTGTGAAAGCTTGAGACAAGGGTGGAACACGGTGAACTGTATGCAATGTGTAGTTCATGCTTGTTTGAATGAGGATTTGGTTAAGTGCTCATAAGGACTCATGGAAAGAAGGAATAAATGGAATACTAAAGAAGAAGAAGCCATAACATATACTTGGGTGGACTTCATCATTGGAGTCCCATTTGGGCTAGGGAGAATTATTTAGTAAAACCTTTAGTGGGGGAGATCGTAATAAAGGAAGAGACCTGCGATCATGATGAATGTAGGGAGATTAAGGGCACTAACCTGACCAAAGGCAAGGATGCGATGAGAAAAGTTGTGTTAGTCATGACGAAATGGACGAGCTAAGCAACCAAAGTTGTGGCATCGAGTTGAAGAATAAGGGAATGGAAGACTTCATGCAAGGACATCAATCAAGGATGCTAGCAAAGGATGTCAGATATGGACATTGAGAAGAAATGCCAATTCAGTATGTCATTTAGAATTGGCGTGTCAATTCCATATGAAGAAGTTATGTAGATAGAATGATGGGGATATTAGGCACATTCATATATCAAGACCAGGTCATTTTGAAGGAAGACATGGGTGGCCTAGGAGAGAATTCATGCGATGAAGAAGGTAGAGGCAACTTGCGATGGGAATATTTAACTAGGACAAGTTTACCTTCCTAGATTATTGAAAGGAAGATGGTTCGAAGGAGCCTAAGAAGACTTGAAGAAAGTTTCATTTGATGAATACTTCATGCGATGGTGATCTTGGAGTATCAAGTTAATTGAGGAGTTGAGGTTAGTCTTGGACTTGACTTTGATGTGTTATAGGGTGCATATCTTGGGAAAAATATGGGATATGTTCATGAGGAGTGACTTGACTGATGTGATATGAGCAAGATGCCTTGGAGTTGGATAATGGTTGCAGTGATGAAGGTGCTTTGGTGGAAGAAAATGGGCATGGGTTGATTTTGAAGAGAATTATCCATTTTTATGGGCATGGATGTTTTTGACCTATGACTAGGGGAAGCACATGGAAAGATGATGAGGCAAATGAAGACTTTCCATTTTGACAAGAGATGATGAGAAACATATCCAAGATGAGATGGAGTTTCTTCATGGACCTGGATATGGAACAATGATTCAGAATAGGTTGAAGGATTGATGCATGAATATGGGATGATCTCATGATCAAAGTTGAATTTGATGAAGTGTTGGAGAAACACTGAAAAAGTGCATGAGGAGGTGCATTCTCATGGGTTGGACGTGATGGTTAGATTAGCTACCCAACTAGTTCAAGTCATGGGGGCATGCAGTACACTGAGATGTGTTTGAGTTGAGTTGGAGTATGGAAACATAAGTTTACATGACTATATATGGTGGGTTGGCATGATATGATTTGCAATTTATGCATTGCAGCCAAGTTGGAGAGGGAAACCTTAAGGAAGTTGGGGCAGTGTGGAGAATTGCAATGATTTGTGGTTGATGATCGTGAGATTGAGGAGTATTTATTTCATAAAGAATTGATCCTTTAGAAAGGTTCATATGGAGGAAGTTGAAGAGTTTGTGAAGCAAGGACTTGAGCAACAATTTTAGTGCAGCTAGGAGTTGATGACTTCATGATGTTTTGACTTAGTGAAGAAGTTTATTGAGTGGATTTGTTGCCAAGGATGAAAACCATTTTGAAGTGGGGGAGGATGTTAGGACCCTAGCCTCAGCATGCCCAAGAGATACACTCGAGTTGGATAAGATGAATAGGTGTGACATAATGCCTGCATGAAGGCGAGGGTGCTGCACCAAGATGACATCCAAAAGATGGTGAATTTTGGGCAAGGTCGCTTGCATGAAGGTAGGTGTTCCCTACACAAAGTGAATTAACCAAAGGGGCGTCGGGTACCCAACACACAATGTAACATGTTGTGCACATGAGATGACTTGGTAGATGAGTTGGAACAAGGTATAGTGGACTGTTGGATGTTGTTTCAACATGAAGTAAGCATGTCCACACTCATGGGTGTGCCTGCATGAAGAAGGGGCACCCAAGTATTATGAATGGATGTGCCTTGACATGCACGATAAGGAAATGGGCGGAGAATGAGATGAAATGAAAGAACAGGTGAGCGATAGAGACTTAGTATGTGGGACATGCTAAACATACACCCATGCCTTAGGCATGTGCCTACATGATAACAGGGTGTCCATGCTCCCAAGGGGCATCGTGTACTATGCATGCTAAGGCACTGGGCATGGGCATGCTTGCACAACACGTTAGGTTGTCTTGACATATTGAAGGTTTTCATCCTAAATAAAAGGATTGGGCAAGGGTTCATATATATAGAAGGGTGGTCGCATGCACTAAAGTATTATCCAATGAAGGAATTTCTCATAAGCATAAGGAAAACCATAGGTTTTAGGCAGAAAATGGGTAAGCAAGAAGAAGGGTTGAGTTGCAAGGCTATGAGCTCACCCTTGTGTGAGCTAGGCTAGATGAACTTTCATTTTGGCTTTGAGGTTTGGCTAAGGATTTTGGTATTGTTTTGAAGTGATGCATGCTTAAGGTTAGGCATGAGTTGTATTTTGGTTGGATTTGTGGCAGAAAGATTCAGGCTTGGGCCAAGTCTTGAAATGTTGTAAAATATTATAAGTTAAACCTTTGAACTTTAATAAAATAAGTATTGGGGAATTGTTGTTGGGGGCTCCCCCTCCCATGTATACTATTGTGCATTTCTTGTTATATTGTTGTTTATGTTGGTTTATTGATGTTTTTATTCATATGAAGTAAAATGAATTGTTGGCTATGTGAACTTGGAGATTAATTGAATAAATGGCTAATTAGAAGAAGTGGCTATTGTGTTGGATTTTTCTTGATAACTTAATTCCACAAAATTGATAAGTGAATCTGCTAAGCACATATGCTAGAGGCGTAGTCTATGAGAAAGTATGTGAGTTCCTTGATACAAAATCTTTCCAATGCCACACACCCACAACAGTGTGACCATCATGGGGTTGTGACACCTTTCGACACACCATCAAATTTGAATTTTTGGAAAGAATGGGGGAAAGGGGGGAAAACGAAGAGGGAGGAAGGTCGAGAGGGTAGGGGAGGAAAAGGAAGGGGAGATGTCATGGATGAGAGAGAAAGGGTAGTGAGGATGGTTGATTCTGCCAAAGAGGCAAACTAGTCCTCTTGACACCAAGAAGAGGAAAGAATAGTTTCTCTAATGTGCTTGAAAATATTGATCCACACTTCTTCAGGGGAGAGGGACCTGCATTTCAATATGTGATTCTTTTGCTCCTTCCAAATAGACAATGAAAGGAATCTAGGAGCCAAAGCCCATTCTTTGTTCAAGATAGGGTTTTTGAAGGCTCCTTTTTCTCCATGAGTTAATTTTCTTAGTTATATTTGCATGGGGATTTTTGTCTTATGGGGATGTTTGTCTTATTGGTTTAGAGATAATAAATGTAAACAAAACCATTGAAAATATGTGAAAATTTATCCTAGTGATTTTTACACATGAAACATAGGGAGGGACCTTCAAAACCTCTCTTTTGAATGTGATCCCATCTCATAGTGCTCCCTCTAACCAAAATCCAAAGAAAGTGCATGATTATAGGGCAACGATTGGCCCCCTAGATGTGATTCTAAACTAGATTCCTGGGAGGAAGAGCATCTGCAATAATCAGCGAGTAGGCTTCTTTGATAGTGAAGATGTCGATTGGTGTGTGTCCCCATATTAATTTATTTGGCCCCTGCAATTTTAGCTCAAAATGTTTTCAAGCATGGACCATTCATCATTGGGAATTTCAAATCCCAATCATTGCAATCTTTCCAAATTCTCTAAGTTGAGCTAGGTGAGATGACCAATGCTTGTTTCCAAAAGTGAGCTAACTAAGATAGTCCACGAATTTGAAACAAATCCATTAGATGTTGGAAGTTAGAAGGGTATTTAGATAAGTTAATTGTTTCCAAAAGTTGCTCCAGATCCTAGAGATACCAACATTATGAATTTCCCAAAAGGCATGGTTTTGGGCCAGATGTTTGTTTTAATTGACCAAGTTCCAGATTGAGGAGCACACTGTGTTTCCTTGAGAGAGAAATTTGAAGATTAGAGTTATATCATTGTAATATTTTTTATTCAATATGCTCTTCCATAAGTATTCTCCCCCTAGATCCACCTCCACCACATTTTGGCTCATATTACCTTACTAAGCTATTCAATATCCATGAGGCCCAATCCTCCAAAATATTTGGGAAGGCATACATTTTCCCAGGTTACCAAATCCCATTTACACACTTGAGAGGCTCTTCCCCGGAGAATATATATAGATATATTATGAATTTACTTCATAACTCCCTTAAGGGTAGCCATAACATAAATGTGATAAATTGGCAAGGCATAGAGGATGAATTGAAGAAGAACTAAATGGCCAACTATATTTAAGGCTCTAAAGGTCTAGTTCTCAAGCTAAGAGGTGATATTGTCTAAGATATCTTTCCATAAGATTTTTTCTTCTAAATTATCCATAAGGGGAACTCTAAGATAAATGACAGGAAAATGGCTTGTTGAAAGTTAAGAAGGTAGGTTAAATGGACTTGAATTCCAAATTAGGTATCAAAGAAGAATACTTAAGACTTGGAAGGGTTAACCAAGGTATGCAAGGCTGCCATGAAGTCTTCGAGAACCCGCTTGAGATATCTTGCATTATGGAATGAAGTTTGACCCATGAGAATTATGTCATCAATGAATTGCTAGTGGGAGATAGGGTCCATGGAGCTAGTAATCTTTATTCCTTTTATCCTTCCCTGGAGCACTTTAGATTTGAGGTAGCACCCCAAGGCCTCTACTACCATGACATAGAGGAAGGGATAGATTGTATCTCCCTATCTAATTCCACATGAGGAATTGAAAGTGTGAGAAGGATATCCATTGATTAGAATTGAGAAGAGAGGCGAGGAGAACAATGAAAAAATCCAGGACACTCAAGACTTAGAAAAGCCAAATCTTTGAGGACATGATAGAGATATAATCATCTTAGCTTGTCAAAGGCCTTTGATAATTCCATATTGATAAGTATACCTATCCCTTTTAGTTTCTTTAAATATTGAATCAGTTCATTGGCCACCACAATCCCATCTAGAATTTTCCTACCCTCCACATATCCTTATCATTGCTTGGAAATTAAATATCAAAGCAAGGGTTTAGGTGATTGGCTATAATTTTGGATAGGCTCTTAAAAATAGCATTACCAAGAGCTATGAGATGAAAACTGATAGGGTCTAAGGATATGAAATATTTGGAAACCAAGGAGAAGAAAGTTGCATTGAGGCCTTTTAAAATGGACTGGGACAAGTGGGATTCTTCAACAAGAGCATGAATCTCTTCACTAAGAAAATACCAACAAGCCTGAAAAAAAAATCAGAGATGAAACCATCAAGACATGGGGCCTTATTCATTGGTAAGTTCATGACTGCATCTTCAAATTCTTAGGAGGTATATTTTAAGGGCATCGTTTTGTTCATTGGTCACTAAGGCAGGAATATGTCTTACAATATTCCCAATCGCAATGTGATGGTGGGGTATAGGCTCTATGAGGAGCTCCATATAAAATTTTGTCAAATCTTTTTCAATATCCGAGAATGTTGTTACTCTTTGGCTATTACTGCAATTGAGAGATAAAATCTTATTTTTTTGTCGATGCTTTATCATTGACTTGTGGAACATTTTGCAATTGTGTTCCCCTTTTTTAAGCCAAGTAATCTTGGACTTATTCTTCCATAATAGCTCTTCCTGCAATGTCTTTGTTCCAATTGAGCCATAAATTTCATTTCCCGTTGGATGAGGTCATTGGATCATCCTTATAGAATACTCTGCAACTAAAATTCCTTTAAATGAACCTCAAGATGGACTTTGTCTTCATAAATATTGCCAAATTCTTTGTGATTCCACTTTTAAATTTTGACCATTAAGAATTTTGAACTTTTGCTGAAAATTAAACATGGTTGAGTCACTTGGGTTGTCGATGTCTTGCTTCCATTAGCTTGCCTTTTCCAGAAAGGATGGATATGTTAGCCAAAAGGATTAAAACCAAAAGGGTGTGTTCTTTTAAGATTATTTGAGATCTAATCCTAAGTAGTTTGGTTAGTGATTTGAGTCAACTAAGGGAATAATAGAGGCCTCTATGACATCCCTCTCAAATAGGTTCTAAAAGAGGAGGAACGTTTCTAGCATGCAAGAAATGTGGTGTTTCCCACCTTGCCTCTTCTTCAAGGTGTGGAGATTGTTGATTGTAGGAATATCAACCATGCACATGATTTTGATTGAGACTTTGAAGTGCATGTAATCAAGATCTAACCTTCTTTGACAACCCTTATTTTATTCCATAGAAGTGACCATATTGAAGTCCCCACCTATACTATAGTGTTCTTCGTGGCGCAAAGTGTGAATTGCCATCAGAGAACAGGGGAAACAGCCCTTTGCTATCTGTAGATGTGGGCCATAAAATTCTATATGTGTGCCTTTTTCTGTAGATCCTATAGGGTTAAATATTCCTGCAAGGATCCTTGTAGATGCTAGCTAGTTAGCGAAATAAACTTCATTGAGATTCCATAATACTACTAAACCTCTCGATGTTCCCATATCATCTAAGAACTAGATCTGGGATCCCTTCAAAAAGATTTGCGAGAGGGATTCCATTTGTTCCCCAAAACATTTTGTCTCTTGAATGATGAGTATGTTAGGTTTCTCTTTAGTGATCCTACCTTTAAGGAGCCTTTGCTTAGCCTTACTTCTTAGGGCCCTAATATTCTAGGTCAAAATATTCATTTAGAAATTGAAGAGGAGAGAGAAAAAACCTTTGGGAGCAAGTGGACCTTACTAGAGTCCTTCAAATAGTTAACCACCTATTGGAGAAGCCCTTGAGTTAACTTCCTTCCCTTAAATCATGAGTTTTTATTGGATTTGGGGGATTGTTTAGATATGTTGGGATTACTGTCAAAAGAAAACATTGGATCCCTTGTGCTATCAATGCTTTGTTATGGACCTTAAGAATAGATTGGCGGAGCTGTTGGAATTTTGGTTTAGGAAAATTTGTAGGACCCTGATTCTAAATTGCTTCTATTATTACTTTAAAGGTTTTCTAAATTTCCTCTGGATTATGTGCTTTTCTAGGGTCAATGTATTCTTGGTTTGATTTGGAGTGCATGTGACTAACTAGTGTGCTCTTCACCTCTTTGATCAACATATTTTCTTGCGCAGATGGAGAGCTTATTAAATATGTTCTTAGTTCTGGATTTTTCCTTTTTTTCACTTGCAGATATGAGTTGGGGACTTATTAGTTACCATTTATTACTTGAGGGGATTCCTTCCCCTCCATGAGATCCTCCATAGTGACCAAGGCTTCATATTCGTTGCTTGAGGAGGGGTTCTCCTTGTTATTGATGACTTCACTTCAGTTATTGTGCCTCTGGTTGAATAATGGGTGAATTATTTCGAGATCTCTAGTATTTTGTTGGGTTTGTTGGTTTAGAGGATTGAATAGAGGGAAATATCAAAGTCCATGCCCATATTCATGGCACTAAAAATAGTGGAAGGGAACATGTTCATAATCGATGAGGTTAATCGATGGGTTGTAGGGTAACCTGATTGAATAAGGAAATCTTGATGGATTCAAGAAATGATTGGGATATATTCATATAAATGTGTATTATTGTGTAGTATGTGTAGCATTAGTGCTTGGTGATTTATGAGTATTTTATGTGGTGACCAATTTCTCTTCTAATTACCATGAGAATGTCCTCCTTCTAGTACTCAATGGGAAATGAATAAAGGTGGATCCAAACTGCAACGACCAAGAACTTCTGATTTTATGGGTTGCATGTTGGGGTCCAAAAGCTAATGAACGACCTTGTTGTGCCCATGAAGTAAGGATGTCCCTCAAAGACTCTAGATCTATCCTCTAGGTTAGAGAGTATCAGTGTAAAAAAACCTTTGGCACCGATCTGAAACTCCACATGGCCCTTAGGATGTCAGTTATTATTGATCCATGAGATAAGGGTTTTCTTTGCAGACCAAGTGGCCATAAATTTGCAAATGAGAGTGTGATATTACAAGTGGAAGATGTGTTCTGTAGTGGTGTCTGATTTGATCTCATATTCTGGGTTCATTTCTACATGAGGGACGCAACAATTTATCTCTTATTCTATTAGGTTGCACCAAGGACTGGAGCTAAGTCATGGACTCTAGAGTTCGAAGGGTAGGAGTACATCCTATAGGAGGGACCTTGGTGACTTGAAAGAGCTTTTTCCACTTTCACATTGGGGTAGGCTGGGTTGACCACCCTTCCCCTTGAGAAAAAATCCATTGGGACAATTATTATGCGTGAGAGAAAGAGGAAACTACAAGAATGGCAGAGGGAATGCCTTATTGATGAGAAATCCTGACAAGTATAGCTTTGAGCAAGCCTAAAAATCCTAGTTGTAGATCTCTCTCTATGATATTTTTTCCTTTGATATCCATCATTTCATCTATAAAAGATATCAATGAAATTTTGTAAATATATTATGTTAATAATTATATTATACTAATTTATAGCTATAAGATATAAACAATTGATGTTCAATTATACAAATAACAACCCATATTTTCATAAAGCTTACTAATTTAGGTTATCAACCCAAATTTCAAAAAAAAAAACACCAATTTAGCTTCCCATTAATTTGGGAGATCAACTTTCTAATATGTTTTTATATCTTGAATGAATTAGTTCTCCTCTTTATTAAATACTCTATGTCTCTTCTTTATATATGTAGTTGGAATAACATGCTACAACCCACTTTTTCAATACCCTATCATCTTCCTTCCATATTAGATTGCCATTGTGATCATTATAAGGAGGCAATGAATGAGGAGCATTGGACATGTCAAGATGAAGGAAGCTCTCCTGATTGCGTTGAGAGGTGCTTTATAACCCAGTATGGGGGGCGATGTGTAACTGTAACTGTTTGTAAAATTTAATATTTGAAATAAAAAAATTAATTTTGGCTGAATATATATCTAAAAATCAAATCATCATAAATTAAATTTTGTTTTGCATGGTAGCTCAGTGCCTCCAGCTCAGGTTAGAAGTTGTGTTCTAGGAAAAATTGCATAAATAATTATAGCTTACATTGGACAATGGTAAATTAATAGTGGTTGATAGAGAAATCATCCTATAGTCTTTCTCTCACAAAAACTAATAAATTGAGATGTCAAGTAGATAAGTAAATTTCTCGTTCGCGCAGAATAACTTGCATAAATTTTGGTGGGAAGTACCCACTAGCAAGTCTACACATTTAGAGTTTTACTCCTACATAAGTGCCAAGGAAAAAATAAATAATTGTGGGAAGTAACTCTGGTAAATATATTTATTTACATTTTAGTCCTATCCATTTTTCCACAAAGACTTGCTTAAATTATGGTTGGAAGTAATTGATGGCAATTATGTTATTTACTTGAATATAATCTATTTTCAAGGATTTGATTTTAGATTGTTTTCCTGCAAATCTTAAGAATAAAAATAAAAAATCACTACAAAGATATCTAAAAATCATGCATTAATATTGCAACCATATCCACAAATTATGACATAAAATATGTAAGGAAATTATCCACATGACATTATATTGTGCAAAGGCTGCAATAAGACCTTCAAGTTATGGTTCAACTAAATGTTTGTTAGTTTTTTTAATAATATTGAAAATAAATATATTTTTTTCAAATTTAAACATTATAATTTGGATTGGTCAATGCTAAACTAATAATGATCAATACAAAAATCAATTGTTAGATTTGTGCCTTGGTAGGGACTAATAATGATTCCATAACCATATCTAAATTTAATTAATAAGCACATAAAAAATTAATACTTACAATAAACTTACAATATAACAAGATTCTTAACCATCGGTATTCACCCCCAATTTAACATGGTTATTATTAACCTATAAATAGGCTTTGTTACAATACCCAATGCCATGGATTATCAATACCACATGCCCAAAAACCATAACTCATTTCATAATAAAAAATTAAAATGTAAAATATATAAGATCTTACATATATCATTGATTACACAGAGTGACAATTCTCGATCATATGGATGGAGAGAGAGAGAGAGAGAGAGAGAGAGGTGTAAGAGAGATGAATGAAGAGAGAGAGGAGGGGAGGGAGAGAAGGAGAGAGAGAGGGATAGGTAGATGGAGTTGTATGAGGGAGAGAGGGAGGGAAGAAAAAATACATAGAGAGATAGAGGTAGAGGAGAGGGAGTGACAAGGGAGAGATGGAGAGAGTTTAAGCAAGAGAGGAGAGGAGGAAAGAGAGAGAAGGAGAGGAGAGAGAGAGGGAGAGAAGGTGAATTGAGAGAGGGAGACATAGAGATGGAGGCGAGAAAGAAGGGGAGAAAGAAGGGGAGAAATAGAAGGAGAGAGGGAGGGAGATAGTGACAAAGATGGAGGGTGGAGAGAGATAGTGATGGGGGGAGAGATAAAGGTATGTGGGAGAGAAAGGGATAGAGAGGTTGAGAGATAGATGGAGTTGGAGGGTAACCTCATCGAATATGGAAATATTTATGGATTCAAGAAATGGTTGGGAGATATTCATATAAATGCATATTTGTGTGTATGATGTGTAGCATTAGATCTTGGTGATTTATGAGGATTTGATGTAGTCAACAATTGCATTTCCAATTCCCATGAGAATGTCCTCCTGCCAGTGCTCAATGGGCAGAGAATATAGGTGGATCCAAACTAAAAAGACCAATAATTTATCATTTTCTAGGTTGTATCTTGGGGTCAAAAAGCTAATGAACATCCTTGTTGCACCTATGAAGGACCTCCCTCAAAGACTCTAGATCTATCCTCTAGGATAGAGAAGATTAGCGTGAAGAAACCTTTGGCACCGATCTGAAACTCCACATGGCCCTTAGGGTGCTAGTTGTTATTGTTCCAAGAGATAAGGGTTTTTTTTGCAGTCCAAGTGCCCATAAATTTGTAGATGAGGGTGTGATCTTGTATGTGGAAGGTATGTTCTGGAATGGATTCTAATTTGATCTCATATCCTGGGTTCTTTACTGCATGAGTGTGGCAAAAATTTGTCTCTTATTATTGCAGGTCGCACTAAGGACTAGAGTTGAGTCATGGAATCCATATTTAGAAGGGTAGAAGTGTGGCTTAAAGGAGGGACCCTAGTGACTTGAGAGATATTTTACCACTATCACATTGTCAGGAGGGATTGACCACCCTTACCCCTGAGGAAAAATCCATTGGGAGAATGATTATGCGAGAGAGAAAGAGGACATTGTAGGAATGACAGAGGGAATGTCATATTGGTGAGAAATCCTAACAAGAAAAACTTTGAACAAGCTTAAAACCCCTATTTGCAAAGCTCTCTCTCCATTATTTTTTCCTTTCATATCTATCATTTCATCTATAAAATATATAATGTTAATAATTGTATTATACAATTTATAGCTATAAGATATAAACAATTGATGTGCAATTATACAAATAACAACATATATTTCCATAAAGCTTACTAATTTAGGTTATTGACCCAAATTTTCAAAAACAAAACACCAATTTAACTTCCTATTAATTTGAGAGATCAACTTTCTAATATGTTGTCATATTTTGAGTGAATTAGTGCTTCTCCCTTGCTTGCTTCAATCCCTCTTTTTTTCCTACACCCATTGTTGAGCTCACAAATACTCTATGACTCTTCTTTCTATATGTAGTTGGATTAACATGCTACAAGCTACATTTTCAATACCTTGTCATCTTAATTGTATATTACATTTCTATCGTGATCATTATAAGGTGGCAATTAATGAGGAGCAATGGACATGTCAAGATCATAGATGCTCTCCTTATTGTGTCGAGAGGTGCTCTACAACCTAGTATGGGAAGGATGTGTAACGTAAATGTTTGTAAAATTTAATAATTAATATTAAAAATTTAATTTCGTATCAATATATTTGTAAAAATCAAATCAACATAAATCAAATTTTGTTTTGCATCACAACTTAGTCCCTCCAACTCAAGTTAGAAATTGTGCTCTAGGAAAAATTGCATAAATAATTATAACTTACATTGGTCAATGCTAAATTAATAGTGGTTGATAGATAAACCATCCTATAATATTTCTTTCGCATGAACTAATAAATTTAGATGTGAAGTGGATAAGTAAATTTCTTACTCGAGCAGAAGAACTTGCATAAATTTTGGGTGGGAAGTAACCACTAGCAAGTCTACACATTTACAGTTTTACTCCATAAGTGTTGAGGAAAAAATAAATAATGGTGGGAAGTAACTCTGGTAAGTAGATTTAGACCTATTCATTTTTTATGCAAAGACTTTCTTAAATTACGGTTGGAAGTAATTGATGGAAATTATGTTATTTACTTATGTATAAGTTATTTTCAAGGATTTGATTTTGGGATGGTTTTCCTGCAAATTTTTAGAATAAAAATAAAAATTTCTACAGAGATATCTAAAATCATGCATGAATATTGCAACCATATCCACAAATTATGGCATAAAATATGTCAGGTGGTAATCCACATGACATTATATTGTGAAAAGGTCGCAATAGGACCTTCAGGTTATGGTCCAACCAAATGTTTGAAAAATAGTTTTATTAATAATATTGAAAAATAAATATTTATTTTTTGAAGTTAAACATTATAATTTTCATTTGTCAATGCTAAAGTAATAGCTATCACCATAAAAATTGTTTGTTAGATTCATGGCTTGGCATAGAGTAATAATGATTCCATAACCATATTTAAATTCAATTAATAAGCACATAAAAAAATCGATACTTACAATGAACTTACAATATAACAAGATTCTTAACCATGGGTATTCACCCCCACTTTACCAAGGATATTATTAACTTGTAAATAGGTTTTGTTACAATATAAAATACCATGGCTTATCAATACCACATTCTCAAAAACCGTAACTCATTTCACAATAAAAAATTAAAATTTAAAAGATATAAGACCTTACATATATCATTGATTACATAGAGTGACAATTCTTGATCATATGGATGGAGATATAGAGATAAAGAGAGATGGGAAAGGATGGTGTGAGAGAGAGGAGGGGGGAGAGAAGAAGAGACAGAGGAAGAAGGAGATGGAGTTGTATGGGGGAGAGATGGAGGGAAGAACAAATACATAAAAAGATATAGGTAGAGAGGGAGGGAGTGACAAGGGAGAGATGGAGAGAGAGGGAGACATAGAGATGGAGGGGAAAGAGAAGGGGGGGAACAAAAGAAGAGAGGGAGGGAGAGATAGTGACAAAGTTGGAGGGTAGAGCGAGAGAGAGAGATGGTGATGAGTGGGAGTGAAAGAGGGAGGTTGGAGAGAAAGGGACAGATAAGACTTGAGACAAGGGAGGGCAGAGAGAGATGGAATTGGAGGGTAACTTCATCATATAATTAAATCTTGATGGATTTAAGCAATGGTTAGGAGATATTCGTATAAATGCATATTTGTGTGTAGGATGTGTAGTGTTAGCTCTCAGTGATTTATGAAGATTTGATGTAGTGACCAATTGTGTTTCCAATTCCTATGAGAATGTCCTCCTCCCAGTGTTCAATGGGTAGAGAAGATAGGTGGATCCAAACTACAATGACCAAGAACTTATCATTTTATAGGTTGCATCTTGGGGTCCAAAATCTAATGAACAACTTTGTTATGCCCATGAAGTAAGGACCTCCCTCAAAGACTCTAGATATATCCTCTAGTTTAGAGACGATCAATGTGAAAAAACCTTTGGAACCTATCTGAAACTCTACATGGCCCTTAGGGTGTGAGTTGTTATTGTTCCACGAGATAAGGGTTTTTTTTTTCTGTAGGCCAGGCTCCCATGAATTTTCAGATGAGAGTGTGATCTTACATGTGGAAGAGGTGTTTTGGAATGGAGTCTAAATTAATATCATATCCTGGGTTCTCTGTTGTGTGAGGGAGGCAACAATTTTTCTTGTATTCTACCAATGATCTTAGTTGACTCAACTCCTGAATTTAACCAAGATCTTTTACTTTCATGATGTGATTAGAATTGCATTTAAAATAGCATAATTGAACATATATGCATGATGTAAAGAAGAAGGAACATGACAATAATCAACAACATAAAACTCAAGACGTTGATAACAGATTTCGTCTAGGAGGGACTACGTCTTCGAGCCTTATTGTCAAGATGGTGTAGGCCACTGCGTTAAGTGCTAGAAAGAGTGATGATGTACATAGGTGGTGACATCGTTATCATATAAGGAAAATGCCCTCAGACAGGAGTGGCTCCAAGAGATGTTCCGCTACAGGAACTCTCATTCAAAAGCACTCCTATCAGTATGACATAATTTCACGTATGAAAATAATGAGCATCCTGCCAACATGGCATCAAGAGATCTCAATTCAGACATACATAGAGACAACATGAGTATCCCATCAACATAACGCCAGAGGTATCTCAATAACAACATGAAAAGAAGTATATCTCACAGATGATTCTACGTCACATCAAGCAGGAATCATGAAACAAGTAAGAAAACAAGATCCCACATCAAACAACAAACCAGGATCTATGTAGCACAATGCATCTCATGACAAAAAGAAGTACATGAACGCATTGCATATACCTCACATCCTAGGGCCAGTTGGGGAAAAGGATATCAAAATGCTGAAGTTGGCCGTACCATCAATCTCGCGGCATCGAATCTCATGGAAGGATTTCTCGCACGTTAAATGCTGACACCTGCGCTCCAATTTGAAAAGTGGCCAAAAAATGAAATGATCAAATGGAAAATCTGATCGCACCATCAGATTTGTGGCATTGAATAGTGTAAAATTGACTGTCAAATTTCTAAATTCTGAGAAAGTGAGAATCTGGGGCTTAATGAATCTTTTAGATTCCCCTTAAATTCCTCAAAGATTCCCTCCTCTAGGTGATCTGAAGATTTGTTGCTCAGGTAAAAATTCTGACTACGCCATCAAGTTCGTGTCGCTGAGAGGTGTAAGATCAACATAAAATATGTCCAATTTGGACATTGGCAAAATTTCGCCCTCTTGGAAATTTGACTCAATCATGATTCCGCCTCTGTTTCTCTAGGATCATGGTTCCACCCTGCAAAAATTAATAAAAAACTACATGTCTTGAAAATCATACCACATTCTTCCTTCCTCCCCCTGGGCACACTAAGGAAAAAAAAAAGGTTTATATATCATTTCTGGGTGGACTTTACCACATGAAGTCGTTGGCATGATGGTTAGTCGGGTATATCACGTGAGTGGAGGTCAGGGGATCAAATCTCAACCACTCCAAACTTATGCGTGTTATGTATTTTTAACCCTCAGTAATGGTGTTACAATGAATACACAGAACCGTTTTATGCATTGTTGTGTGGTTGGCGTATTAATGAGGGATGGTTGTAGTATGGGGCCGCTCGGTGAGGGCCAGCTCATGTGGGCCGAGCAGGTTCAATCCACGCTGGCCTCGTATTTGATTAATGACACATATAATAAATATGGTGGGTTGGGTGTCATGTGGGTGGTGGGGGTCATGGCCCGCCACCATTTTAAATATATATTTTTTTAATTTCTTTTGATAAAAAACAAATTGGTCCTTCTTTTGGAAAATTCGAAAATTGACCATAGGAGTGATTTTATCCATTCGACAATTTCGCCCGGAATCTAGCCTAGGTTGGCTGGAATCTGATGGCTATATTTTTTCCAAATTGTTGCCTCCTTAAGCCCACCGAGTGACCCAAGTCAACCTTGAACTTTGACTGCCTCTAACTTTCGCATACAAGCTCGGTTTGACGAACCGTTCGCACCATTGCAATAAGGACAACAAGATATTCAACATGATTCTAGTTCAAGCACAATACAAACGCTTTTATTTTTTACCCTTCCTGAGTCCTCTTGGACTTCTGCATGTGTCTAGAGCCACCTAGATCAATCCTCCCCACTAAGGAGCTTTTGGTCCTCCAAAAGCATGAAAATAATCTGCCACTTCTTTGTACCTTGTCTGCACTTACAAATGTCTCATAAGTCACCCTTCCTTCTTGATCCAGGTGGATCTTCAAACACAATGGCATGGGAGAAGCTCAAAATTCAAAGTGGCAGAAAGGAAAGTATCTTGACATCAAATGGAAGTGCTCGTTGCCCTGATTCCAACAGTGTGAACGACACTCCAATTTGAGTTCGGATGATGAAGTTATCACCAAAAGACTCTGCCTTTGTTCCTTTGCAAAATGAGGTATTTTCTCTAAATGGGTTTTAAAGCCTTCAAAGGGAAAATAGCAATCGAAGAAGTCAAAAGGCAGGCTTAAGGCAAGGGTGGAGGAACCCCCGATTGGCGATCTACAATTAATCGCAGTCGGAGGCAAGCGATCGGAAATATCGGGATGGAGTGATCGGATTGGTGGATCAGGTTAGCGAAGCCCAAGGTATAGGACCAGGACCCTTGGGCCATAGCGATGCGATATGCCTATGCCACAGGGCCGATGAGATATGTTGATATCAGCAATTGCTGATCGACGATCCCTACGACAAGGACTAGTGAACAAGCGATATGCAATGGCAATATGGGGACCGGACTCGATTGTGTTGTAAAGCTCGATTTCATATATTTTGAAGTCCAGGGTTTTCGGTTTTTCAATGTTTCCACGTGTATTGTTTGTTTAAACAAAAAAAGGCCATTTCAGGGTTTTTTGTGAAGGAAGGGTGGATTCATCGCACCTGATTGATCCTTTGTTAGAACAACATTCTACTATAATCGGACAACCCTGATTTTCAAGTGGCATTATGTTATAAAACCCAATGCATGCAGAAGTGCAGGGGGGAGAGGATTCTTTGGCACACAGTTCGAGGCAGAGCTTACAGGAGGGGCGAAAGTTCATTTTGTTTGAATTGGACCAATTTTATATGGTTTCTACCCTTCTCGATGCCACGAATGCAGTGGTTCTATCTGTTTCTCCATCTGAGTTCTCTATTTCTCAACCATTTACCAAAATGGAGATATAAGACTCCTTTTATGTAACTGATGATTGTATTCTCTTATTTTCATGCCATTTAATGAATGAAGGCCTCCCCATTAATCAAGCAGGGCCTAGAGACGTAGTCCAAGTTGGATGAACTCAGTTATCAAGTCTTGTTGTCTTCTTTTCATGCTTTATGTGTTTCTTCTTCTTCTCTCATGTGCACATTAAATTTATATGTTAAGCTGTAATTTCTACATGTGATTCTTTTGATACATCTATAAGCAAAAGATCCCTGGATCAAGTGGCATCAGAGCAAGTCTTTTTACATGTGAATTGCATGTTTGTATGCTAACAAGAAACAGGCTCTAAAGGGGTGAATTGGAACTACAGCCTTTCAATCCCGAAGTAGGGCATGCACATTGAAGGAGAAACATGGCAGATGAAGAGGCTCGTATTGAAGAGGAGCACAGTTTCCGCAAGACCTACTATTAAATGGCAGAGAATGTCAGTCAGTTGCTTTCAAGGCTGGAGAAAGAAGAAGAGAGAAATCCAGAAGGACAAGGTTCAGCGCATGGAAATGGTGGAGAAGAACCTCCTCCTTCTCCTTCCACGAGTGAAAGTTCTTCTTCCTCTCACCACCATAATCATAGAAATCCCAGGGATGAATCTAAGAAACCTTTCTTTAAATTAGATGTGAAATTTGATCTTCCCATGTTTAATGGTGAAAGTAAAGCAGAGAAGCTTAATAATTGGATTAGGCAAATTGAGGTTTACTGCAGGATTCAACAGATCATGGAGGATGAGGCAAAGATTTAGTTGGCCTCTCTACGGCTGAGTAGCACCACTCTCGTTTGGTGGGAGATAAAATTCTAGAGCAGTAAGAATGTGGGTAACCTCTTTTCCTTATGGCCTGATTTTATTTATGCGCTAAAGGAACAATTTTATCCCTTGGGTTACAAGCAAAAAGCATTAATGAATTGGTAGTATTTAAGGCAAGGCAAAGGTTAGGATGTTCAGAGTTTTACAGAGGAGTTTAGAAAGCAAGCACTTAATTTGGGTATTGCACTTGATACACTTGAAGTAGTAACTAAGTACATTGGCTCATTACATAGTTACATTAGGCATTCATTATTGTTGTTTGAACCAACCACTATTGACTCAGCCAGTATAAAGGCAACTAGTATTGAGAATAGGGGAAAAAACGAAAGAGATGATCATTCCAGAAAACCACCATTCAAACCTCCCAATGGCAAATCTAAAGCAAAATGGAAAGGAAAGGAGAAGAAAACGACAGCAGCCAAAGAAGGAGAAAGGATGTATTGCAATCACTACAAAAAGGAAGGTCACAATGACGATCACTGTTGGAAACAACACCCAGAAAAGAGACCGAAGAAGTATGGAGGAAAAGACAAGCAAAAGACAGTGGCGACTGTGCAGCAAGACCTTGGATCTAATTCGGGAGATGAAGCATTGATCACAGAAGCAGGAAAAAAAGGTACTCTTACACCTCATGTTAATTCTGAATCGCATGAAGGCACTAATTCTGTAAATGAGTCCCTTCCTAATGATCGAAAGAGAATTGAACTGTTTCATATCAAAGTTGTCATAAATCATACTAAAGTAGAAACTCTATTTGATACTGGATCCCAAGCAAACTTAATTGTAGAATCCTTGGTAAAGAAACTCGGCTTAGAAACAAAACCACATCCAAAACCTTACCTGCTTGGATGGATACATGATACAATAAAGCTGAATGTAACCAAGCAGTGTAAAGTAAAATTTGTAATCGCTTCTAAGCTAGTGGATGAAGTAGAATTGGATGTGATCCCATTGGATATTTGTGTCATGGTGTTAGGGAGTCCATATCTATATGATAGAAAGGGAGTCCTTTTCCGTCATGAAAACAAATACCAAATCACAAAAGATGGGGTAGAATATATTGTAAGGGCTGATCAAACTAAAATCAATGACAACCTTGTAAGCGTAGGACAAATAAAAAGGCTGGTGAATTCCAGTAAGGGTTGCATGCTTATGTTTGTAAGGGAAAAGAGGCAGAATTAGCTGATGCTTTCCAGGGCTGTGATCAGGAACATAAACAGGAATTATGTGAATTAATTTCTAATTATGATGAGATGTTTCAAGAACCGAAGGGATTACCTCCGAAGAGGGAAATCCAACATGAGATCCATTTGCAGCATGACGCTCCTTTACCAAATATTGGCATGTACAGGATGTCAACCATTGTGGAGGAAATCAAAAAGCAGGTGTAGGAATTGCTGGACCAAGGGGTCATCAGGTTGAGCACTTATCCGTGTGGTTCACAGATTATCTTAGTGCCAAAGATGTTGGTTGTGGAGCTTGATTATCTTATGTATTCAAAGGTCTCAGCCGGATGTATACCTCAGGAAGATTGTACACCCCTCCATGTAGGGGGGTGTGGGGGGTACTTGTCCCCCCCACGGGGGTTCGGGGCGGCCGATCGCCCCCGGTTGGGGGGTCCGGGGGCCAGTGGTCCACCAGTGAGGGTTCAGGGGCAACGCCCCCGAAGCTAAAAACAGATGTAAAATTGCCTTCTAAAAGTCTAGTAATTTCTAGTCAATCTGGGCCGTTCATTAGGAGGATGATATGATGGTAGAAGTTATGTTTAGCTCAGAGTTTTTTTTCCTAGAAGGCAACCCCTCGCTATATATGAGGGAATTTTATTGGGTCTATGTAGATCAGTATTCTAAGTGAGGAAGAGAGAGGATATTGACAGTGAAGAGGGAGTTACATCGGATCTGATGTAGGTTGTATCTCTTCAGTTTGTTGGATAATATAATAAAAGAAGGACTGGTTGTTTCTCTGTGGATGTAATCCAAATTGGGTGAACCATGTATATCTGTGTCTCTCTCTTTTTATGTGTTTTTTGTGTTTATATTTCTGCAATATTTTACGTGTTCCATTGCTCTGTAATATATAATGTTCTAACAAAAGAAAGATGGCACATGGAGGATGTGTGTGGATTATCGCACACTAAACAAAATCACGGTGAAAAATCGCTACCCTCTTCCACGCATTGATGACTTATTAGATCAGTTAAAGAATGTTATTTATTTCACAAAGTTGGATTTGCGTAGTGGTTATCACCAGGTCCGAATTGCAGAGCAAGATGTGTGGAAAACCGCTTTCAAGACCAAACAGGGGCTATTCGAATGGATGGTGACGCCATTCGGACTTTGCAATGCTCCAGCGACTTTCATGAGGGTCATGAATGATCTCTTTAGGCCTTTCATTAATGAATTTGTTCTTGTATATTTAGATGATATACTTGTCTTTAGTAAAAGTTGGAATGAACATGTGTGTCATGTGAACAAAGTGCTTGATGTATTGAAAAAAGAAAAACTCTATGTAAAGTTGTCAAAGTGTGAGTTCGGGAAAACCTCTTTGGGTTACCTAGGTCATATTGTTGGTCATGGTCAGTTAAAAATTGATCCCGCTAAAGTTGAAGCAATTGTAAATTGGCCTAAGTCTACTAGTGTAACCGAGGTCCATAGCTTTTTAGGTGCAGTCCAGTATTGGAGGAGATTTATCGCCAATTTCTCTGTTATTGCAGCACCTCTGCACACATTGACAAGTGTGAATCAGGTCTTCCAATGGGGAGGAAGACAACAGAAGTCCTTCGAAATATTGAAGGAAAAGATCAACACCATGCCAGTCTTAGCCTTACTAGATCTCCAACAGCCATTCAAGATCGAAACAGATGCCAGTGGTTATGCCATGGGAGCTGTACTGATGCAGCAAAAGAAGCCGATATGTTACCATTCCGAGAACTTTTCTCAGGCTGTGATAAACTATCCCACTTATGACATGGAGCTTTATGCCTTGGTGCAGAGTGTGAAAAAGTGGAAACACTACCTGATCGATAAGGAGACCATCATCCATACAGATCACCAACCCTTGCAGTACCTTCAGTCACAAACCAGGCTACAACAATCTCATCATTTCAGGTGGATGGGTTTTCTTCAAGAGTTTCATCTGGTAATAAAGTATAAGAAGGGAACTAGCAATAAAGTGGCTGATATGCTATCTCACCCTCCTATTTCTGCTTCTATTATTTTCCATAATGCTTCGTTGTCTTTTGAGAGTTATGCTGAAAAATATGCTAACGATGATGACTTTAAAGGGGTTTATTCAAAACTAACCCATGGTTCATAGGTGGACAACTATCACTTGTAGGGGAAACTGTTGTATCACCTTAGAAAATTGTGTATTCCCACAGGGGAACGAGTACATGTAATTCGAGAGGCCGACATCTCTCTTGTGTCTGGACACTTTGGTGTCGAAAAGACTTGATGTCATGTACACAGATTTTGTTTTTGGCCTCATATGAAGAACATTGTGACTCGCTATGTAACGGGTTGTTTGAAGTGTTCTGTTTCAAAGCCCTCTAATAGAAAACTCGGGCTCTACACACCACTCCCTATTCCGAGTCATCCATGGGAAAGTGTTCCAATGGACTTTGTAGGAGGTTTGCCTTTGTTTAGAAAAATGCATGACTATTTGTATGTCGTCGTTTACCATTTTAGTAAGATGTGTATTTTAATGCCTCGTAAAAAGAAGATTATTGCAGAGAAGACTGCTTATCTTTCCTTTCAGCATGTTTGGGTCCATTTTGGGTTGCCCACATCGATTGTGTTAGATCAGGACTCTCGCTTTCTCAGAGAGTTTTGGACCATCTTGTGGAAGATGATGGACACCAAGTTGAAAATAAGAATGACATTTCATCCACAGATTGACGGATAGACAGAGGTTGTCAACCACACCATGGTACACTTGTTACGAGGCTATTGTGGGAAACATCCTAAGTTGTGCGATGAGCATTTCCCATATGTGCAACATTCCTACAAGTGAGCAATGCACTCATCTACACAGCATTCACCTTTTGAGACATGTTTTGGTTACCTACCTAGTTGTTGGCATAGTTTGGGTCACCCTTCCTCCTTTGGTATGGCAGTTCCATCATTTCTGCTACCTTCCTTAAGGATGAGCTCTCTCTTCCACATTTCATGGAGACTCCTTCTCCTATTAAAGCACTCACCTTTGATATGATCAGCTAGTTAGTAATTCCTTTGGTGGAGCAGTGTTGCTAGTGCTTTTGAGTTTGATAGATAGCTGGTGTGGGTGTGAGAAGTGTGAGATTGTTGATAGCTTGTGGAAGGTTGTGGAGTGCCCTTAACTTTGTGTTAAAGCTTATGAGTGAGAGAGACACATTGTGTGCCGGGAGATTCATCCTTGAAGAGTGAATGCTTGAGAAACATACTAGCTGGATCCTTTGAGAAGGCTTGTGACATCAAGATTTGGTTGTAAGCTTGCTCTCATTCATTATTAATACAATCAATGATGTTTTCCTATGTCTTGTATGTAATTTACTTGATAGCTCATGACTTCTTGACTTTGTGAGCAAATAGATCATTGTTGTTTTCCGGTTACGTGCTTTGTTGTATTTTCTTTGCATTGTTTCAGGTTGATCACTCATTGAGGAGAAGGAAACGGAAGCTGGAGCAGCGCAACGGAACTTCATCGACCACCAGTTGAGGTAGGCCTCCAATGATGACTATTTAAGGAAATCAATTGTTGATCTGTTTTTGCTGTGACTGGACCCACTCTAGGGCTAGAGGGGTTGCCTCTATCCACAAAGGGAACACTTTCCTTTATCACAAGTTGGCGACTCCACTGGGGAGTCCTTTGTATGTTTTTCTCTTGTTTGCTTTTGTTTGGTTTTGATTTAGTGTCTCTTGAACTTTGGGGTTAAACCATTAGTCTTTCGGGTTACCTGAGTCAATCTAGAGAATCCCTTTACTGTCTGGAAGAATAGTCTAGTCCTTGTTTGGGAGTTTTTATTCATTTCCATTATTTTTAAGTTCATCGTTGGAAAAATCTTAACAATCGCGCTGACGTAGCCCTGTATCTATTTTATAATCATGTGCATCACTGAATACTATCGTATAGTCACGATGATTGCTGAAATTGACACATCGTAGAAGAGACGTGTACTCTCGCGATGACATCGCTCTGTTGCTGCGACTATTGGTGGATCGTTACTAGTTGCCAGTGTTATACCCGCGACGATTCCTGTAGAGTTGTTTTTCCAACTCTCTCTACTAAATCCACCAGTCTTATTTATCCCATGTTGTCTTCCTCTTTCCCTTCAGTTTGTTTTAACTATTGTTGGTTAAAGGTATTGTCTATCAATCTGTCTTAACTGATATTGGTTAAAGGTACTATCTCTTTGGTTTCATTGAGTGAATCTTGTGTTTTTGGCCTTGTGACCTAGCTCTTTCAAGTTTTTGAATCATCTACCTGGGTTGCTTGTCTATCCAAGGTTCATTCGCATCCATCTTGTTAATTTGCTTGTGGCTTTTTCATTGCTTGTTTCTTGCTAGTTGATGTTAAGTGTCAATTATTGAGCCAATTTTTGATATTGATTCGATTTTTCACTACCAAGCATAGATTACAATTGTTTGGATCAATTAGTTCACACTTGTTTTTTTGTCTCTTTAAATTAAAACAATCAAAATCAAAAGATTGCATTCATTTAGTATACGAAAGTCAAAGTACATTTTCATTTCAAGTTTTCATGTTTGAGAAATTGGAAAGCAAACTTTAAATCTATCATTAGTAGTATCGATGCACTCTAGGATTGATGTGTTAATGCATTGTGTTTCTTAGCACTTGCATTTGCTTGTCTTGGTTTGAAAATGAACTTTCTACCTTTCTGTAAGTAGGTGTTCATTGAAATGACAGATGCTTTACTCATTCTAGTTGCATCCTAGGGTTTTTTATATACATACGATAAGGCCTGAAAATTGAAACCTAACTCAAGATCAAATCTAAAATGAACTGAATGAACTTAACAATGCATTAGAACATAACGCACATTATTTAGAGGTCTAGGCTAGAGACGTACTCCGACGTCATTAAACCTAGTCACTATTGCTTTCACTTAAGGTTGGGTGATTCCTCCTTCTATGACTCAATAGCCACTAGTACGGATTTGTGCTCCTAGTACCATCGAGTATATGTTGTGAGACCTGATTAGGTTATCATCCTACATCCATAGGAAGCTGTTTCTACTGCCCTACAAACTGTAACGCATCGAACACAACATTTGGGAAGATTGACTGCCATACGGAAAGTCCTTGGTTTTCGTTTGATCACCAAGGTGGATATGCAATTTTACGAGTTGTTTGGTAAACCTTTTGCCTAGTTCTCTAGAGTAGTCACTTTCATTCCTTTTTAGAATCCTTAAAAGAAAAGGTCCATCTGAGCACTTGTCCTTTTAGGCTCATTAAACCTCAAAAGAGATAGAGTCACCTTTTCGTCCTTTTCTCGACTCTTGAAACATGAAAAGGTCAAGTTTTGTTCCTGCTTCATAAAATTTACTACCCACAAAATATTCTTGGTAATAGTATGAGTTCTTGGTTGTGATAAGAGTGTTTTTTAGGCTCATTCCCGATGGAAACATCCCCTGAGTCTACCATCCAAGGTCTTCCCCCCAATGGAAATCCTAGTCTGTTTCCGCCTTTTGGAAATGTCAGTGCTCTGTATATGGCAACTTTGTCTTTACCTGGGTTAACTATCGGTCTGCCTATTTGGTTGTTTTCAACCTTAGTGGTCCCAAGCATCATGGCTCCTATTCCATTGTCTCCTTCATTTGAACCATGACATTTTGATTCCAAGTTTGAGCCTACACCTTCTTCCCTTGTTTCCTCACCTTTAGCTCCTCCTTCCCCTAGTGAAAGTTTCACATCTAGTAACCAGGAGACTAAGAAGAAGAAGAAGAAGAAGAAGTCCAATAAATGCGAGGCCACCTATGTAGCTATTTCTTTGAGTACATCTCAGGTCAAAGCACTTTCTGCTCCTCCGCAGAAGGTTAAGTTTCCTTGTAAATTGTGCAAGGATGAACATCTTCTTCGTGATTGTCCTGGAATTCCTAGGATCTTAGAAGTATGGTCTCATGATTTGGCTCGTCCCTCATCATCCTCTGAAGCTCATGTCGATGTTCAATCCTCAGCTGGCAATGCTCAAAAGAAAGGGAAGATTCAATTCCCCTCTAGATTGTGTGAAGCCAACCATCCCCTTCACCTTTTCCTGCTCATGGATCAAGCTTCAGCTGTTTTGGAAAGTCTTACAACTTCTTCACCTCAACTTCCCATTAGTTATTAGAGGCTCTCTTCAGACCCTCTCCCCATTGACAAAGAGATTGACCTAGATTCTTCTCTTGTTTGTCCTCCTCTTTCCGAACCTGGTTGTGCTAATCCTATTCCAGACCAACCATTGAGTAGAGAGAGTATTGACTTGGATTCACCACCCATTGATCACTCTATTCCAGAAGAGCATCATGATTATACTACTCAGGTTCTTCTCATCTCGTCAGATTCTCCTAGGTTCAAGAATGACCCTCCTATCCCAACTGATTCAGAGGGTCCTTCTTCGGTTCCTGTTAAGCATGGGGGTAATCATATGATACCCCCACCAAGTAGTTCAGTTGTTTCCTTCAACTGGAGTCATTTGACTGCATTCTGCCTTCCATCCTACGTGCCTTTCTAGATTACAGTACATGCCTATGATAAGGTATGACTTGGCACTATCTTGGATGAGGGTGCATCGGTTAGCCTCATGCCTTTCACTACTTAGCAAGCTTTGGGCTCCCCACAGCTTGTGTTGGTCAGGCATAATTTGTTGGCATTTGACGGATGAACTAGTCAACCTTTAGGGATCCTCCCAAAGTTTCCTGTTGCTTTGGGGGCCAAGACCATCTATATAGGCATAATGGTTGTCCAAGGTGCTTTAGATTTCAGTCTTCTCCTTGGCCATGACTATATTTATGCCATGGGAGCTCTTTTTTCTTCACTTTTATGTGTGGTTTGTTTTATGCACGATGGAAAAATGGTGACTATTGATCAATTGTCATTATTTAGTCACCCGGTGCCTTCTGTACTACCATCATCCCCCATTGGTTCTCATCCGCAAGCAGTAACTTCCTTGCCATAGGTCAATAATGTGGCTACCCATTCTGTCTCCACCTCTACTGATGATCATGCAGATGGTCTCGTACATCATGTACTAGGGGCATTGGAACCTGATCTGTCATTGGTGTCTAATGACATGTGTTTCTCCTGGAGCATGCTTCTTCCATCCCGTGAAGACCTCTTGGGATCCATGTTCTCATATGGCCCATGAACAAGAGCATGAGGATAGTTTGTTCCTGTGTCAACCTCATTATAAAATGAAACAAGGGGTGGAGCATAGTTCCTTGTCTTGTGTCAAGCTCATTAAAGAAATGAAATAAGGAGTGTTGAGGAAAGTTCTTGATCTTCTGTCAACATCGTTAAAAAATGAAATAGGGTTATGAGGATAGTTCTTTTATTGTGTGAACCTCATTAAAAAATGAAACAACTCCCTTTCCACATCGAGCCTTTGATTAAGATCTCATAAAATCCAAGTCGAGTCTTTCCAAGATCTTGAAAGTGAACCTTCATTCCATCCGCCTCGTTGAATGTAATGAAGCTTGGGGGGCATGTACCTCGATTTGCATTATTATGCTGGGGGCATGTGAACTTATAACAAGCTTAGTTTTTCGTTTCAATCTTGTGTAAACATGAAACTAAATCCAAGCAGAGTTCTCCATGGTTCAAGCTAGTGTAAACATGAACCCATAGCCAATTTACACCTCGTGATTTCCATTTTTATCTGTTAAATTCCGCTAGATGAGCCTTGGTTGTTTCATTCCATAGCCACCATCTCTTTGGCCAATCATATGCTTTCACTTGCTTGTTTTTCCTTTCCTCAGGAACCGCAGGGATCAGTGGTTTTATTAGCCAGCCTCTTGGCCATTACATGTTTTGAGCAGTTGCACCATTACCAGAACTAGTTTCTACCCATTATACCACTCGTTCCTCTAGGACGAGTCGCCTTTAAGCTCTTTTCTGACTCGTAAAATATGAAAAGATTGCCGAGTTTTTCCTTTTTGACTCGTTAAATGGAATAAAATGGAAGTCCACTTTCGACTCTTTTCCGACCGTTTAAACATGAAAATATGGCCGGGATTTTGTCCCTTCAAGCTCATTTTTGGTTATGAAATGTCGTGTCTCTGATGATTTTTTTACTTTTTCAGATCGAGGCCACTACTTACGAAAAATAGTCCTTGATCGTAATGGTTAAGCAGTTCTCTCGAGTATTATTTTATACTTTTTTGGGCTCGAGGGACACAAATTTATGAAAAATGACCCCCCTGGGGTTTTATTTTTTGTGTCTTTTTCAAACTCTCTAAAGATGAAAAGGTCTCCAAGTTTTCCCTATGTTGGACTCGTCAAACCCTGACAACATTGGACTCGTCACCATGATGAGACTTGAGCTTCTCCTCCCTAGGGCTCATTAAATTATTACTAGGTTGGATTTGTCCAAATGTCGAACTTATATCACAAGCATATGCTATCCCCTTCAAGCTTGTTTTTCAAAAATAACTCGGGTACTCGCCAGAAATGGTGGGGGAAAATTTAGAAGTCATCATTGGTTACCTACGGTAGCTAGTCAATCTTGAACATTGACACTTTTTCTTCTCATCAGGTTGGGATATCCTCACACCGTCATTAGCCTTTCAGGGATTTTTTGGGTTACTTTTTTGCCTCATTCCATCTGATCCATGTTGTCTCCATCAGACCTTCGATCCCTCGGTACCAAAATGTTGCCGCTTTCCGGAGTCGTGTCACCAATATGTTTAAGAGTATAATCCTTCTACAATTACATCCTTACCTCCTCCTCTGATCCTCTATTTCACCATCTATGACTTGTTCCTTGTCTCGTGTCGTTTATGGGGGAAACATTATGGCCCTCCTGCGACGAGTCATCTATTGTCGACATCAGCTCATTATCCAGGAGATTGATCTAGAGACCCTTTCGGTACCTTGGAGCTTGCATGACTCAATGGCAAGTTCTTCGCGTCCGACGACAGACTTTCATCATTGGTCTTCGCTTGGGTGATTCCACGAGTGTTTGACTTCAGATCATTTTTCACACTTAGTGGAATATACTAGACAATACCTTGAGAGCCATTGTCATTATTGGTGGCTTCTCTCGTGCTTGTTAATGGTTTTCATTATTGACTGGTAATCAAGTGACTTTCTATCATGCTTGGCTTTAGCACATTTGTTCACATGCTAGGATTTGTACTTTGATCAATTGGGTTTCAGGACCCTGGACTAAGATTACATATGTTTGGGCTGCGTGGATTGGTTCGTGATTACATACATGACTCTTCATGGCTGTGACCATACCTGAGTCTTCATGGATGGTTGTGACCATACCTAAGTCTTCAAGGATGGCTATGACCATACCTTTATCATTATCGTGGTCTTGTCAACTGGGTGGTTGCATCCCTACCACAAACCAAGTTTCATATGTCTTTTGGATGGCTATGCCCATACCTAGACTACATGTATTTCACTGTCAGAGATATCAGTTGCACTTGCACATGTAGGTTCTTCAAGTTAGTGTTCTAGTTCAAACTGTTTCATAAAGCATTTCACCCTCCCACTCTCTTGGGCTTCATGCTTTAGGGGGAATCTGTTACATAGTACTTTATCACTTTCCTCAGCTCAGTCCCTATGCTATGTCATGTATCACATAAACATGTTCATTTCTTCCCACTCATGCAAAGATGATTAAGCAAATGCTCTCTAATGATGCAGGTTGACCCTCATTCCCTAAGTTTTTGCCTCGTCATGAGTAAACCTTTAATATACGCGATGATCCCTTGTCAAAAATAGTCTCATCGTGACATCGTCGTAGGTGTACACCTATTTCCTGTGACAGTCGAATTTTAAGGCCTGGCGTGAGGCTATTAGCTATTTATTGCGACGATTGGTCTACTTGCATTGCCTCCTTGCGATGTCGTTGCAGAGACTTAGTTCATGGCTAGCGATGATCCAGATTGGGCAAGTTTGTTCCAATAGTCGGCCTTTTGGATGTCTCTAGACCTGGTTGTTGCGTTAGTTTGGGTTGCCCTTCTTCCTCTAGGATGGTGGTTCCATCTTTTGTGCAACCTTCCTTGACGATAAGCTCCCTCTCCCTCATTTCATGGAGACTCCTTCTCCTATAAAATCACTCACCATTGCTATGATCTACTAGTTATTTTGGTTGGATAGTGCTGCTAGTGCTTTTGAGTTTAGTAGATAGCTTTAGTGTGAGTGTGACAAGTGTGAGATTGCTAATAGATTGTTAAGAGGTTGTGGAGTGCCTTCACTTTGTATTAAAGCTTGTGAGTGAGAGAGAGATATTGTCTATTTGGGAGACCCATTCTTGAGAGTGAATGATTGAAGAAACATACTGGCTAGACCCTCCGAGAAGGCTTGTGACATTAAGACTTGGTTGTAAGCTTTGCTCTTGATTCATTATTAATACAATCGATGATGATTTCCTATGTCTTGTGTATAATTTACTTGACAGCTCATGATTTCTTAACTTTATGACTAAATAGATCACTGTTGTTCTCGGTTACATGTTCTACTATTTTCTTGTGGTGTTTCAGGTTGATTGCTCATTGAGGAGAAGGAAACGGAAGCTGGAGAAGCACAAAGGAACATCATCAACCATCGGTTTGAGGTAGGTCTCCAACAATGACTATTTAAGGGAATCTATTGTTGTTTTGTCTCTACTGTGACTAGACCCACTCTAGGGCTAGAGGGGTTGCCTCTGTCCGTAGAGGGAACACTTTCCTTTATCACATCGACTTGATCGACTGTCAACCCGAACAATGCAAAAGCACCAAGTGCTTCCTTTCAAGCTACACTGCCTACAAAGAACTCAATCAACACTCATGATGGCCAACCGAACAACCGAACCTGGTGGTCACCCCAGGACTAAATCCCCTCAAACATTGTGTAGAGGATATTGATGTAACCCGCTCAACTAACTAAGGAAATTGCTCACACAGGTCGGATAGATACCAAGTGCCCATTCCTATCTCCTTAAGAAAATTGCGCCGTTTTCCCAATCAGTCATCTAGACTGTTGACCAGCTCCTCATCCAAGAAACTACATAGTTTTCATGAGTAGACCTTCTAATGTCCAACGGTCCACTCAGGTTGGCTTCCTAGCTTCAGTGCAATTTACCATGAGTAGCAGATTGCCAATTCCCTCCAAGAATTGTGCAGTTCCTACTGCGAGTGACTCAGAAGCCATCTGCGAGTTCCCTTTAGGAATTGCACAGTTTTGGCTGCAAATGACCCTAGCAGCTAACTGGCAGTTCCGTATGGGAATTTTGCAATTCTGGTTACTAGTGACCCAATAGCCAACTAATAGTTCCCTCTGGGAATTGCACAGTTTTGGTTGCTAGTCTCTCAGGTAGTTCCCCCAGAAACTATGCAATTCCTAACTGCTAAGCCATCATGTAGCCCGACTCATTCCTGTAGAAAATTGTGAAAATATGGCTGTCCAAACCCCATTGATTGTTCGTTCCAGAAAATGCATAGAGCATGCCTACCTTGCCCTCCTGCAGCCTAGACTATCCCTCCCAAAATTTGCGCAATTTTTCCTCCCAGTTGAGCAAGACCTTGCAGGCAGTCACTCTCAACTCAGGTTGTATGTTTCCATCTCTCAGTGAATCTTGCACAATTTTCATCAGTACTACCTGGAGCCATCATCATGCCTTGCAACCTTGTTGCCTCTCCCAGTCACCTGCATCCGAAATGATCATGCGTCATGGTAGACTAGGAGGTTTTGGATTTGATTGCAGCTCGTCATGAGTGATTGCAGGTACAAGTACACCAACAAACATGTCATGACGATGAATATGATGAACGAAGGGATTACATGGAGATAGACATGTTCACCAATGATTGAACAAATGAAGCAAGCGAAGCAGATGAATGTGACGAGAATTCACCTTTGCAAACAGTTGAGCTTGTCAAGCCTTACAACATGAAAGCAGGGAACAACATGCTAAAGCTTCATCAAGCGAACCAAGGACCATCGAAGAATCTACATACTTCACCATGCGAAGGTGAAGCTATGATTCACCATGAAGACATCCATCACCTAGAAGCACTATAGCTCGAAATGTACTCCAACAGTAACACAAATTTACTATCATCGTCATGTCAAGTCATGTCGAGTTAACTCATGAGTCATGTTTCCCACATATCCACTATGGGCTTGTTGTAAATCAATGTGATGCAATGTGGAAGTCTAAGAGACCCACTTGTTGAACATAAAGTCATGTAAGTCAGAAATTCATGGAATTCGAATGATCATGAGGGTAGTCGAATAGCCATAAGGGTCAGTTTCACCCTTCACTATAAATACCCATCTCATTTGTACATGAAGGGACTTTTGACCTCATCAACTCCCACATAGTCAAGAGAGTCTATAATATTTTCTTTGAGGAGTAAGTAGTGGCTCCAATGCCCCACTGACAGGGTTAGTGATGTATGGTGTAACGATGTGTCTTGGAAATTTCACTTAATTCAGAAGCCTGTTAATAGGCCAACACATTTTCACACATGTATTTTATTTGTTATAAGGCTGATGTTTAACACTTGTAATGCATGTTACTTTAACCTATGTTCTACATATGAACTAATTCATTTGTTTTAATGCATAATCTATTAATGGAAATGTGTTGTATATGTTGTTAATGTTGTCCCGTCCATGTTGAATTCTCTGCCGGACATCAGACATACCTTTCTCACGCACCTTGTTGTAACAACTATTGCACTCATTCAGACTAATCTTTGAGTTTTGTACGTGTTATCCTACCTTGTATGTTGTGACTGGCGCATCCAAGTGGACGGCTTGATCGAAAGCTATGTATGTCCTTTTGTGTTGTGTGTTCCTAGCTGAGTTGGGACTGATCCTTTTCAACCTAGAACTCACCTTCACCTTCTTCCGCTCACACTGAAAGAACCATTGACATAAGTACACTTACACTCACTAAGCACGCGAACCTCACTTCTCAAAGAAAAAGCGAACCACTCTCATGTGATGACAAGCAAGAGTTGAGGCAAATCCTTAAGACAATGGAAATTAGGCCATCATGTGGATGGGACTCCCACACCAAACAATGTGAGGTCTAGTTGGCACTTCATACCAAGTTGATCCCCTAAATGTTGGCAGGTCCAGCACCGTCAACATATTATTTAATCCTAGATAAATGTTATTTTCGTGTCAGTGTTGGACAGATTTAGTTTTAGGGTAATATAAAGTCCTTCTTCATTTATTCTCTAAATTTATTTTAATCTTTTTTGTCATTCTCCTTTTTTATTTTTTTGTTTAGAATTGCACTAGGATTATATCTATTGTTTCAAAACTATTGTAATTATAAGTTGTCACCTCAGTTAAATCCTCCAAGTTGTTTACTGATGTGGAATTTTGAATTTCCTCAATTTGATTAAGTCAAAAATCAAAATTGAGACATTCTTCCTACATTTTCAACAAAATTGAGATGTGACCCTCCTGGTAGCACACTTCCTGTTAGGTCCCTATATTACTAGTGTATCCCCTTATTGTTATTGTTGTTCCCATGTAGTCCCCATATTGTTATTATTGTGCCCCATAGAAGCCCACTATTGTTATTATTGTGCCCTTACATTATTATTATTATGTAGGCTTTGATTATCTTGTGACCCCTTAGACTCCTATATATAGAAATGAGGTTTTGTCATTTGAATCATCCAATATTTTTTCATTTATGTAATGTAAAATATTTCCCCCCCTTGAAAAAGATATTTTTTAAGTCGTTGATCTATATATTTATGAGTTGGTTGCATAACACTTGGCATCAGAGCTTTGGATTCTAGGGCTTCATTGTTTCAAATAGGTCGTTATGGAATTTTCATTATAAATTTGTTTCTATAAAGCTTCAGACACTGAAATTGCAACCACATGGAGCCGAAATCTTGGTGAACGTTTTATATGAATTTCAGATTTTTCCTTGCTATATTTTCAGAGATATGATCCAAGGAAGTTAGGATTTTTGCAAGGTCCAGAATTCCATCTCAAACAGGTGACCTAGGTAAACTCATCATAAATTTCTCTTTGAGCATCAGATTTGAATTTAATAAAAAATTGTGGAACAAGAATACACTGTAGTTGCTTTTGGGTATGATTTTTACGGGGGAGGTTGAAACACTGACATGTGGCACTGTGTACAACTTTTCTCTACTGGACCAGCCTATAATCAGGTCATCGTGGGATATTGGGCATAAATCTTCCTTGAAGAATCCAATCTTGGTCCAACTTGTTGGGTTGGAAAGTATACTCATAAGGATAATACAAAATATAATTTCAGATCTTGGAGATTCACAATTACAAAGATACAACAACTACCATATGTAGCTCCTAAAAAGTAAGAAAAATATGTGTAGTTTTAAAATTTTGCATAACTTTTGATTGAAAAACTAGTTTGAAGTAATTCAAATGGCATTGTGAAGCACATATATCACTGTTTTATTTCAAAATGTATCAAAACAAAAGAATTGACACACCTAGTAAGCAACCATAAAGCTCTTCTATGACAAATGAAGAAGAAGAATAAATGCGACATGATATATCAAAATTACGAGACCAAATGCAACAAATTTCTCTCTTGCAAAGATTGACAAAAAATGAAATGGAAGATAAGATGGATGGTTTGAAGAATGGGATAAAATAAAACATGAAATACTTAAAGAATTGTTTAAAAGAAGACATGGAAGATTTGACAAAGTTGCTACAAGAAATACTTCCTAATGGTGAAAAGGTATTAAATGAAACTCTTGATGAGAACAAAAGAAATGTTAATCATGATTTCATAGACTCTAACGTGGGATTGAATACCCACCATATACTAAAGATAATATGATGAAGTTTGATGGCAAGGATCTGGTAACATGGATACTACAGATGAAGCAATATTTTAATCTCCATAATGTGCAACACACACAAAAGGTACACATTGCAACTTTATATTTAGAACTCAATCAGTTTTTATGGTATCAATCACTTTATTTTCATAAACCACTTTTTACTTGGTCAATTTTTATAGAGGAAATGATGGCACATTATGAGGGTACAAAGAGCTAAATCTTTCTGACCAAACAAATAAATATCAAAGAGAAGGGTTCAATGGTGGAGCACATTAAGGACTTCCAAAAATTGAATATAAGGGTAAATGATATTACAAAGGAGCATAATATTGATGTTTTCATAGGGAATTTAAAGGAAAACATCTAACATAAGGTTCACCTCTGGGAACCTGATTCATTGGAGAAGGCATTTAGATTTGCAAGAAAAATTGAAAGAAAACTGATGGCAACAAGGAAGTCTACCACTCAAAACTATAAAGATGGAAGTATTGCTACTCCTATCATTCCACAACCTACAAGTTTGAAACAAGAATAATTAGAAGAAAAAATAGCAAAGGGATTTGCTATAGTTCTGATAGAAAATACACTAAAGGTCATAAGTGTGTTGAGAAGAAATTATTTTACATAGATTGTGAAGAGGAGGAAGAAAATGAACATGGAAATTAAAAGGAAGAGGATATACACTAGGAACCAACCCTAGATAAAGAAGAAATGAATCTGACCATATCTTGTAATACATTGGTAGGAATCACCATTCTTAAATTCTCAATATAGAAGGTCATATCAAGAAGAAAAATGTAATAGTGTTGATCGATGCGGGTAGTACCCATAATTATATTCATTGTAAGATAGCCAAGGAATTGAATTTCTTCCTATATCTAGCATCAAAGTGTCAAGTGATGGTTGAAAATGGAGGAACTATAAATTGACCTTGAAAGTGCCATAATATCAAGCTAACCACGGGGGAATATGTATTTGAATAGTCCAATGCTTTCCATTCCAATGGGCGGTCCTAATGTTGTACTAGAAGTCCAATGGTTACAATCTTTGGGTACAATAGATTTTAATTTTCAAGAACTTTTCTTGAATTTTTTTTGGGAAGAAAAGGAAGTTGAATTAAGGGGTATCATAGGGAAACTAGGAAAGATAATCATATCTAATTGCATGACAAAGCCTCTAAAGAAATATCAACAATCCTTAATTGAACAATTACGCTGAATAGAGGTTCAAACATCAAAATCATCTATTTCTCCAGATCTCCAAAAAGTCTTGGAGAATCATCCCAAGGTATTAGGGACTCCCAAACGCCTCCCACCTATTCCTAATCATGATCATGCTATTCATTTGATTCTAGGAAATGTTCCTCCAAACACCAGGCCTTAAAAATATCCCTATGACCAAAAGAGTGAAATTGAGCATAGGGTGGTAGAAATGCTAGAGGCCAATATAATTCAACCTAGTCAAAGTTCTTTCTTTGCTCTAGTAGTATTGGTGCACAAGAAGGATGGATCATGGTGCATGTGTCCAGATTGTAGGGAGCTCAAAAATCTCACTATTAAAGATAAATTTCCAATTCTTGTTATTTATGAATTATTGGATGAATTACATGGAACAATTTACTTCACCAAGTTGGATGTTTTATTAGGATATCATCAAATTAGAATGAAGACTAAAGACATTTTGAAAACAATAGTTAGAACTCATGAGGGTCATTAAGAATTTTTGGTCATACCCTTTGGCCTTACCAATTCACCTTCTAGATTTCAAGGTTTGATAAATTCCATTTCAAACCCTTCTTTCTAAAATTTGTGTTATTATTTTTTGATGATATACTAATCTACAAGTCTTGGAAGTATCATGTTCAATATGTTGATAGGGTGCTCAAACTATTGGAGGATAAACAATTATATTTAAAGACCTCCAAATGTTTCTTTGGAGTATAGGAGGTGGAATATCTAGGTCCTATTGTACCTCATGAGGGTGTTAAGGTAGACCCTAAAAAAATTAAAGCCATTAAGGAATGGAAAATCCACACAACCATAACTTGTCTATGAGGATTTCTAAGGTTGACAATGTATTATCGCAAGTTTGTTAAGAATTATGGGAGAATAGTAATACCTCTAAGAATATTACTAAAGAAAGATGCATTTTATTGGACTCTAGAAGCAACTAAGGTCATTGAACATCTTAAAGAGGAAATGTGCCAAGCATCGGTCTTAGCTACACCAGACTCCATAAAAACCTTTATTGTGGAATGTGATGCATTGGGAAATGGAATTGGTGTTGTTTTAATGCAAGAAGGAATACCATTGATTTTTAAAGTCATCTAATCAATGTAAAATATTTACACAAACCTATTTATGAGAAGGAAATGTTGGCAATACTACATGCACTAAAGAAATGGCAACCTTACCTAATTGGAAGAAACTTCGAGGTAAAAACATATCATGATAGTATTAAATACTTTTTGGAACAAAGATTATCTTTAGAAGAGAAGCAAAAATGGGTCACAAAGATGTTGGGTTATAGATTTTAAATCATATACAAAAAAAGGGTAGAGAAATGTTGTTGCATATGCACTCTCAAGAATGGATGAGGATGTGCAATCATTGCTTTGTTCCATTTCTATTATCCAACTAGATTGGATAACCAAAGCAAGGTATGAATGGAAGAATGACGAAGAAGTGTGGACACTCATTCAAAAGTTGCAACAAGATACGCATACATCTAATACATTTAGCTAGAAAATTGATTCATTATGGTACAAATATCACTTATATCTTTGTAAGAATTGCGAACTCAAACAAAATATTATTTTGGAATTGCACACATCTACCTTAGGAGGGAACTCAACATTTTTAAATACATACCATAAGGTCAAGAAGGAAATTTTTTGGGATGTCCTTGAATCTGATACCCAAAAGTTTGTGACCGAATGTTTGGTTTTCCAAAAAAGTAAAGTTGAGAGAATTAAGACCCTAGGTTTGTTACAATATTTATCCATTCCAATTCAAGGTTTGGAGGAGGTTTCAATGGATTTTATCATAGATTTACCCAAGTCTGAAGGAAGGAGTGTCATCATGATGGTAGTTGATATAATTACCAAGTATGCACACTTTTGTGCATTATCTCATCCATTTAAAGCCAGTATAGTTGCTACTTCATTTATGGAAATAGTTAAAAGGATGCATGGAAACCCAAATATTATTATAGGTGACAGAGATCCCATTTGCACTGGAAATTTTTGGATGGAATTATTTTCTTGTCTGGGTACTCAATTAGCTCATAGCTCATCTTATCATCCTCAATCTGATGGGAAAACTGAGATAGTGAACAAATGTTTAGAAGGATATATTTGTTTCCTTGTATCTGATAAACAAACACAATGGGTCAAGTGGTTACCTCTAGTTGAATGGTGGCATAACACTTCCTTCCATACTGCAACAAAAATGACCCAATTTATGGCACTTTATGCATATCATCCACTATCCATCACATCATATTTAAGAGAAAATTCTAATCTTCAAGTAGTAGAAGATCACATCGAGCATCAACAACAATTTCTCCAACTCTTAAATGACAACCTCACTTTGGCACTGAATCAAATGAAACAATAGGAATATCAGCATCACAGTGAAAGAAGTTTTGATGTAGGTGACTGGGAATTTTTACAGCTACAACCATACAAAAAATGTCCATCAAGAAAACTAAGAAGGATAATAAATTATCACCAAAGTGCTATGGTCTTTACAAGGTGTTGCAAAAGATTAGTACTATGGTATACGAATTGGAGCTTCCTCCATCTTCCCGAGTGCACCCATTTTTCCATGTTTCATGCTTAAAGAAGGTTATAGGTGATAAGATCCCAGTTCAAAATCATATTGGAACCCGATGCAATCATGGAAACAAGAACTCAACTGATACAAAATCGGTCAATTTCCAAGTATTTCACCAAGTGGAAGAACTTACCCACTGAAGATTCCACATGGGAGGATGAGAATTTTATACAGAAGCATCCAAAAATATTCAAGCATTGAGAACAACAATTTTTTGAAGGAAAGGGGCATGTTAGGTCCCTATAATACTAGTGTAGACTGTAGACCCCTTATTGTTATTGTTGTGCCCTTTTAGTCCCTATATTGTTATCATTGTGCCCCATAGAAGCCCACTATTGTTATTATTGTGCCCTTACATTATTATTGTTATGTAGACTGTGATTATAATGTGACCCCTTATACTCCTATATATAGAAAGGAGTTTTTCTCATTTGAATCATCCAAAAAGTTTTCATTTATGTAATATAAAGGAGGCTTCCCCCTTGAAGAGGATATTTTTTAAGTTGTTTATCTTTCTATTTGTGAGTTGGCTGCATAACAACTCCCCCGATCGTTTTCAAGCTATAAATTGCAACTTCTTTGAAACTAATGACCTTAACAAATATTACACTAGAAACCAAAATAATAAATAAACCATTGAATCACAAATAGGTACAATATGACCAATAGTATCTATTTGTGATTCAATGGTTCATTTTAATATTTTGGTTTCTAGTGTAATAGTTGTTAAGGCCATGAGTTTCAAAGAAGTTGCAATTTATAGCTTGAAACAAATTGGGGGAAGTGTGCTACCAAGAGGGTCACTTCTAAATTTTGTTGAAAATGTACCAAGAAAGTCTCAATTTTTATTTTTTCCTTAATCAAATTGAGGAAATTCGAAAATCCACATCAACAGACAACTTGGAGGGGAGAACTGAGGTGACATGTCTCTTGTCACTCAATTAGGAACATTCAATTTGAGTTAATGAGTTGAAGTTCAGGTTACTTGAGTTGATTACTAAAAAATAAGAATCTCTCTTAGTTAGTTCGAGTTCGGAACATGAGATTTAGTTATGTGCCATGGGTTCCTAAATTTCAAGAGCCTAGGTTGAGTTAATTTTAGTTGTAGCAATTTAATTTAGTTTAATTGTGTTATGGTCAATTAAACTAGTTTTAATTGTTGGAGGGACTAGTGGAAGGTCAAGTTGTGGAAGTGGAACTTCAACCACACTGAATGATAATTCAAATAACTAATCAATCAACCTAAATTAGCTCATGCATGTAGATAATTTGAGTTACCTAGTTGAGATGGATATTCCAAGGCAATGTACTATCAGTTGTAGACTATTCTAACGTGTACAAGAGGTGTGTGCCATTAGACGAAGCTTCTAAAGTAATTGCGCAATCTAGATGAGGTAATTTCCTAATTAATGGGGACCTAATTCCTCAAGGAAAAATGCAAGGAAATAGGAGCTTGGAGGGATTGAAAATTAGCTAATTGTTGGCCATAGTCAGTCACTCAGGCCGAGGGATAGACTATATACTTGCAGGGTGTGATCAAGCTTGAGGAAGCATATCTATTTCAGATAGGAAGGGGTTTTGAGTTGTTGATTTCCCCAATATAGATCTGCGCATGTGTGATGTTTCCTTTTGCATGTTTATGATTTGTGTTCTATATGGTGAATTAACTTCCGCAAATTAGTATAGTAGCTTCCAGTCTTGTGATTTAGTAAATTTCATGAGTAATTTTGAATCTACGCATTAGTTTTTACATGGTATCAGAGCTGCAATCACATAGATCAGAGATTTCAAAGTTTTCATTATAGGAGGTTCAAATTTGAAGATCAGTGTTGCAGGATTTCTTTAGGACTGAGAATATGACTTTAAATGGACTCAAGATAGAGTATGTCTTGGAAGTTCCTCAAACTTTGTTGCATGGAAGGACTCATGGAGGCATTATTGGATGATAATAGGATGTCATAATACATCAAGAAATATGTTACCCAGTGCACACTTTAGGAACATGATATTTAGTTGTGTTGCATTATTGAAAATATTTCTCAATGGAAGTGTTCAAAATGTAACAAGAAAGTCCTTATTTAATTTTTTTTTGAATTAAATTAGGAATAAAATTGTAATTCCACATCACATGACAACTTGTATTAGTTAACCAAGTTAATTTCACTTAGTTGGCTCAATTAATTCAAGCTGAGTGTATAACTAGAGTCATGTAGAGTGTCTCCTACTTTATAGGAGCCCTAGTTGAGTTTATTTTGAGGTGTAATTAATTAATTCGGTTTAACTGAGTTACAGTCAGTTAAAATAGTTCCAAATGATGGAGTAACTAGTAGGAGGTCAGATAGTGGCATGTTGCTTCATGTGTTCAACTAGGTAACTGAATATTCACTCATAAATAACTCATGCATGTCATATATGAGAGTTACCAAGTTGAGATTGGAGTTCAAGGACAATGTACTATCAGTTGCATAATCATTCGAATTTTACAGGTGGTTCATGCAGTCAAAGGAAGGCCTATGATGGATTGTGTAATTACAATTGAGGAATTTCCCTAATTAATAGGGGATAATTCCCAAGGAAACAACACAAGGAAATAGGGATTTGGGAAAGTAATAAATTGGTTAAGTATTTGCCTAGGCTCATCTAGAAAGTTATGAGACAGATAGAGATAGTGCAAAGGTTGCTCAGGCTTGAGAAAAGAATTGTAATCTTCTCATGTTTTCTGACTAATGTTGCATACAAATAACATCGGTTTTTAGCCATGTCTTTTCCTTGGAAATCATTGTTTAATGTGTTGATTAAATTCGTTCTCTTGTATGCTTCATGATTTCGCGATCATTTAATTGTTTCCACTATTGAGTAGAGTAGATTCAAGTCTATTATTTTACTAAACTACAATTAGAAGTTTGAATTTACAAGGAATTTCTACATGGTATAAGAGTATAAATAACTCTAGAAGAGGACAATATGAGTTTGTCTTTTGTAGGTGAAGTCAAATTTACAGTATCATTCTTCGAAGTCAACAGTATGTCGTTTTGCATTTTAAGACTCGAATATTCCCTTGAGAGTAGTTTGAACTATATTGATTGGAAGGAAAGGATGGAGGCAATGTTGGATGAAAACAGGCTGAAAGAATTCATAGGAACTGATATTCCTAAGACAACCAATGCTCAAGACCTAAAAGAGTGGATAAAATGTGTTGCAAAGGTAAGAAGGATTATCCTAGAAGGAGTTCGATATCATATTGTGTCTAACCTGCACAATAAGAAGATTCTATATGCAATGTGGAAGGTCTTGATAGAATTCTTTCAAAAAAATACAGTGACCACATGAAGCTGGCACTAAAGGAAAAGCTCAGAAAAATTAATATAGAGAAGGGAGACACAATACCAAAGTGCTTGAACAAGTTTACCCAATGTCAGGATGAGATTGGAAGTGTAGGCGTTACATTTTTCGAAGATAATCTGGTCATACTATCTCTTCTAGGCTTTCCCAAGAGCTGGTTCAGCTAATAAGATATGATAAATGGGAGGGAGAAGCTACCAGAGTGGGAGCGTTTGTGGTCTGACTTGGTGCAAGAAAAGATTTGGTAGAACACCAGAGATGGAAACTCAACCAAGCATGATGATGAGGAGAATTGTGTCTTAGCTATAAAGAACAAGAAAGGGAAATGAATTTCATCCCATTCCAAATCATATTCCAGTTAGGGTGGCAAGAATAAGGACTTGTTGAAGATTAAATTTTTTCATTGTCACGAGCTGGGACACTATGCCACGAAGTGTCCACATAAGAAGGTCAATAAGAAGTCGTTAGGATAAGTTGTAGGTTAAGATCTTGCTTCCAAAATTGAGTTTCATTTCCCTACCATAGCTTGCATGGTCACATCAGTGATGGGTAGTGTGTGGTATCTGGATAGTGGAGTCTCATTTCATATTCCTGATGATGGACCTCTTAATCCACATCGAGATGGGAGATGATGGAAGGTATAGCATGACTGACATTGGTATTGTTACTTTTCATGGGGGTGTGATTCTCCTCTAGTCTGAAGAAGAATTTTGTTTCAGTTGCTATGTTGGAGGACCATGGTGAGAATGTGATATTTAGAAAAGGAAATGATTTCCTTCGTCACATAACCTTAGGAAAAGTGAAGTAGATCAAGTGAAGAACCCCTACAAATTAGACGTATAAGGTGGTGTTGCCTTGAGCACAAAAGTAGAGAAGGTGAAAATTTGAGACATCGGTGAGTTGTGGGATAGAATATTGGGTCACTTGCACCACAAAGCTTTGAATATCATGCAACATATTTCTATGGCACTTTCCAAGGGTACACTAGAGCAAAGATACACATCCAAAGGGTGTACATTGGGGAAGTACACTAGACACACCTTTCATGGTAAGGATACTCGAGCGCAAGCGATCCTTGAAAGAGTTCACTCAGATGTATGTGGACCGTTCTTGACAACCTCCACAACCAAGCACAGGTATTATGTATTATTTGTAGATGATTTATCACATAAGTTCTATATTTTCTTCATGTAGAATAAAGGTCATACATTCTCTAAATTTTGTGAGTTTAAATTGCTTGTTAAGAAAGACACTAGAAGGAAAGTGAAGGCTTTTAGGAGAGATAACAGTGGATAATATGTGTCAAATGAATTCAATAAATTTTGCGTATCAGAATGTATTCGATGGGAGTTAATAACACAACATAATGGGGTGGCTAAAAGGAAGAACATAAGTATTGTGGGAGCTTTACAAGCAATGTTACATGATCAGGGACTACCGTTGGATTTGTGGGCTAAAGCATGCAACGCAGTTGCATATGTGTAGAATAGGATTCCTCATTGGATTCTCATGATGAGTAAACCAGAAGAAGGTTTTTAGGTAAGAAACTAGATGTGTCACACTTAAGGATCTTTGGTTCATGAGTTTACTATCATGCTACCAAGGATGCAAGGAAAAAGCTAAAGCCAACAACTGAGTGGGAATATTTGTGGGGTACATTGATACACCTCATAACTATCGGGTGTACCAACCATCTCACAGGATGAAAGTGTTTCGTAGAGATGTGAAGCTTGATGAAGAGAAGGCAATGAGGTATTTCCTTGAGAGGGAGCTTCAGTTACACACAAATGAGGATATTTTAGCTTCAAAGGAAGAACCACAAGATGATGTGGAGAAGCCACATGTAGAGGAGTAGAGAGTTGAAGCACCCAATCATGCAGAGACTTCTAGAGATGGAAGTAAGCACACTAGAGAGTTGACAGATCAATGCATGATGCTAGAGAGAATGTGTGAGGACCCATATCATAGCACAAGAAGAGGAGGTCACTAGATCGGTACACTAGCTACATGGATCTTATGAGCAAGAGTATAGAGATTGAACCATCCTCATTCAAGGAAGCAATGCATAAAATAGTATGGGTTGATGCCATGGTAGAGGAGTATGACTCCATTATCAAAAAAATTATTTGGGAAGTGGTCCCAAGATCAACAGACAAGTTAGTGGTGTGCTCCAGATGGATTTACAAGGTAAAGAAAGAAACATATGGGAGTGTGGAGAAACACAAGGCCAAATTTGTGGCCAGAGGGTTCTCTCGGGTGGATGTAATTGATTAGGAGGAGACCTTTGCTCTAGTAGCAAGGTACTCTTCAATCAAATCTATTCTAGAACTTTCAATGCAGATGGGATGGAAGATACATTAGATGGATGTGAAGACAAAATTCTTCAATGGCGTGATTGAGGAAGAGGTGTACATTAAGGAACCAGAAGGATTTGAGACCTTCAAAAAAGAGTTGCATGTTTTCAAACTCAAGTGAGCACTTTATGAATTGAAACAATCACCCCATGCTAGGTACACCAGGATTGACAACTATCTCACCAGGTTGGGCTTCAACAAAAGTGAAGCAGATGCAAACCTTTACCATATTGTGGTTGAAGGTAAAATATTGATTATAGTATTATATGTCAATGATTTAATTCTAATTGGTGATGAGAAGGTTGTAAAATCTTGCAAAGAGGATCTTGCAAGACAATTCAAGATGAAGGACCTGAGGCTCATGTATTATTTCCTTGGTATGTAAGTATGACAAAGAGATAAGGAATTGTTTGTCTCACAGGGCAAGTATGCTAACAAGATACTGAAGAAGTTCCATATGGAGAGAAACAAACCCATGGAGACTCCTCTAGCAAGGAATTAGAGGAAGGAATATGTTACTTCAGGTGAAGTAGTGGAGGCTACTATTTACAGGAAGCTTACTGGTTCACTTATGTATTTGGTGAACACACGACCAGACATAGTTTTGCAGTTAACAAGCTTAGTTAAGCAATTGTTAAGCCAATCAAACTCTATTGGAAGGAAAATAAACATGTGTTGGGATACCATAGAGGCACTACTTTGTTTGGTATTTGGTATAGATAGAGTGAGAGAGAGAGTGAAGCTGCAAGGCTTCACAAATGTAGATTGGGTAGGGAGTCCATCTAAAAGAAGGAGAACATCAAGGGGAACCTTCAGTATTGGGTCAGCCATAATTTCTTGGCACAAATGGAAGAAGATATCAATTGCACTCAGTTCGGTAGAATCAATGTACATGGATGCTAGTCAAGAAACTTTTGAGGCTAAATGGATGAGGAAGATCCTTGTTCCGTTATTTGACCAATAGATGGATCCTATAGTGATTTACTATAACAATCATAGTTGTATCAAACTCTCTGAAAATCTAGTTTTTCATGATCAGTCCAAGCATATCGACATTCAGTATCACCATCTATGAGATTGTGTGCTAAGGAGAATAATGTTGATGGAGTACATTCCGATAGAGGAACATGATGCAGATATTTTGATAAAATCATTATCAAGATGTAAATTTGAGTTTCATAGAGGTAGGATTAGGGTAGCAGATAATCCCTTTCTTACTGATAGGGATTGTTGAAAATGAAACAATAAATTCCTAATTTAGCTTTGTCCTTGCATTACATTAGGAATAAAATTTTTATTCCAAATCATATCACAACTTGTATTAGTTAACTAAGTTAATTTGACTTAGTTGGCTCAGTTAATTCAAGCTGAGGGTATAACTAGAGTCATGTATAGTGTCTCCTACTTTATAGGATGCCTAGTTGAGTTTATTTTGATTTATAATTAATTAATTCAATTTAATTGAGTTAAATTCATTTAAACTAGTTCCAACTGATGGAGGAACTAGTATGAGGTTAGATAGTGGGGCATTGCTTCATGTGTTTAACTAGTTATCTGATAATTCACTCATAAATAACTCATGCATGTCAGATCTGAGAGTTAACCAATTAATATTGGAGTCCATGGATAGTGTACTATCAGTTGCATAATCATCTGAATTGTACACATGGTGCTTGCAGTCAAAGGAAGGCCTATGATGGATTGTGTAATTCCAATTGAATAATTTCTCTATTTAATAGGGACTAATTTCCAAGGAAACAACGCAATGAAATAGGGACTTGGGAAAGAAATAAATTAGTTAAGTATTGGCCTAGGCTTGTCTAGGAAGTTGTGATATAGATCGAGATAGTGTAGAGGTTACTTGGGCTTGAGAAAAGCATTGTAATATTCTCATATTTTCTTACTAATGCAATATACAGATAGTTGGGGTTTCTGGTGTGGCTTCCCTTAGGAAATATTTATGTAATGTGTTGATTGAATTATTTCTCTTGTATGCTTCATGATTTTTCGGTCATTTAATTGTTTCAATTGATGAGTAGATTATATTGAAGTCTATTGTTTTAGTAAATTACAATTAGTAGTTTAAATCTACAAGGAATATCTACATTAAGAATGATGTGGCCAAGGCAAGGGGAATTACATTGGAGGGAGTATGAGATCATATTTTCTCAAATCTCCATGAAAAAGAAACTTTGTTTTCGATGTAGAAAGCATTGACAGAATTATTCGAGAATAATAGTGACCATAGGAAGTTGGCACTCAAGGAGAAACTTCAAAGTATCAAGATGTATAAGAATGACCCAATTTTGTAGTATCCAAGCAAGTTTACATAGTGTCACAATGAACTTGGTGAGATGAGTGTTAATGTCCCTGAAGAAAACCTAGTAGCTATATTTGTTTTGGGCCTTCCCAAGAGCTGGCATAGCTATCAATATTTGGTGAATGGGAGGGAGAAACTACTTAGTTGGTAGTGCTTATGGTTCAACTTGGTACAAGAGGAAATAAGGTGGAATACCAGAAGTGGGACCTCATCTAGAGAAGAGGAAGAGGAATTTTCACTAATCAGCAAAGGAATGAAGGCCAAGGGGAAGAAGTCCCAAGGTGAGGCTATTTCCATCCTAGAGGGAAAGAAGAAATACTTGTCGAGAATCAAGTGCCTTCACTATCATGAGTTCAGGCACTATTCCACAAAGTGTCCACACAAGATGGCAGGAAAGAAGGAGCTTAAAATGGCAACAACATGTGAATATTTGGTTTCATAGTTTGCGCTTGAATTCACTCTCATCTCATGCATGGAAAGCATCATGATGGGGAGTGTGTGGTACCTCGATAATGGTGCCTCATTCCACATGAAGGGAATGGTGATTTTTTTAGTGACTTGGAAGAGAAAGATCTCCAAATGAACATTAATTTTGGAGATGACTGAAGGTACAATGTAATCGAGATTAGTATAGTCACCTTTGAGAGGGAGTTTGGAACCCCTTGTAGACTCAAGGATGTGATTTTTGTTTCAGGTCTAAAGAAAAATATCCTCTCTATTGCAGTTTTGGAAGACCATGGTTACAGTGTGATCTTCAACAAAATAAATGCATTCTTGAGACACATAGCCACGAGAAAGGTGACGTAGATCAGGGTTCAAAGAAAAAACTTGTATGCCCTTGAGGTAGAAGATGCATGCAAATCTTTGAGGAGAAAGGCAGAGACTAAAGATGTGGTGGTTGAGAGGTGACATGTTAGAACTCTCAACATGCAACCTCAGAAGGATCCTAGGGATGTTGTTGAGAAACCACAAATGGAGAGGTAGAGAGGAGGAAGTGTGGAGACATCAAGTAAATAAAATACCCCAAGTAAGGGGATAGCTTGAGCCAAGTGGGTAGAGGGAGCACATGCAGCTATACCTCCAGGAGTGAGGTAGAGAGATGTATATCCTTAGTCTAAGAGGTGCAAAAATTTGGGCATGGTCCATTGAGGTGTTCTCCTCATGGATCATTACCTTGCTATAGGGGCCCATAGTATTTAGTAGAAGTGTTAGGATATCCCGACACATAGGAAATACTTAAGTATAACTTGGTCTAGTATAGAGTTAGGTAAAGTGTGTTTCTTTACTATTTACTTTTGTAACTTACAATCCGACGGTCACGATATGTAGTGATCTGACGGTTCATTCTCTCCTCAATATTATCGACACTTGATCTGTGGCTTAACACCTGATTGGTCCATGATCTCTATTTAAAGAGCATGGATGGTCATTTTTAGGTTAACTATTCATGAGAGAAGCTTATGTAAAATTTCATTCTTTTATTAATAAATTGCCTGAAGTGGTCGCCAGGCTGTGGACTATTTCCCTCTTTGAGGGTTTTAACCACGCCAAAAATACTAGTGTATTGATCTGTGATCTATTTGTGAGCGGTGTCCTTTGGTGTTTTCTCTAAGGAACTTACCCTATAAATTCCTACATGGATCAGAGCTATTTGAGGGTCGCGTCCGTTGGTGATCCAAATCTGAAGCCGGTAGAACTGCATCTGACTACCGTTTCCTAGATCTATTGTTTATGACTGCTTTCGAGCCGATAGGACTTCTCTGTTGTGTTAGGAGCATCTGTTCCAATGAGTAACCCCTTTTGTTTCATGCGAAAAGGTTTCTAGTAGCCCTAGCTACGTCATTTTTAAGATTTGGAGGTATACAGTGTTTATTTGCAGTTTCTAGTTATTTTCTCTCTGTTTATTATTTCGGTTTATTTAGCTTCTTTTTTATTACCAGATCTATACCTTTCATTTCTATGTATTCTCTTTTCCCTGTGACTCTGTACGATCTGGGAAAATCAGAAATAGAGTGGAAGGATTTTTCTCATGTGTATGCTTTTTTTCGGTGCGCCTTAGTGTGATCTCGGAAAATCAGAAACATTGAGGAAAATATTTAGTTTCCGGGTAAAGCTAACTTTAAACCGTAAGGTTTGTTTTTTTTGTATGTCCGTGTTGGGTTTTGTGTTTTTTTTTTTGTAGGAAAAAAAAGGAGCTTTCTCAAGCAAGCACGCAACCCAAAGCTTCAGTGACTAAAAAAAAAACAAAGCCCCCCCCCCCTCCTCTCTCTCTCTCTCTCTCTCTCTCAAACTTTTAGTTTAGTTCACTTGGTTCAAAGCTAATTTATGAAAATAGAGGTCTTGATTTCAAGTCTCCTTTTTATTGGAAAGGGGGCGTTTTTTTTCATTTCCGCACATTCCCGCACTTTTCTTCAAAAAGCCATAACTTCTTCATCCAGAAGCCATTTTTAGAGCCGTTTCTTTTTAGCCAGCCTAATTTTTCGATACCTTTCCATTAGAAAACTTAGTTTCAGCATATATAGCTTTAGTTTTTGTTAAAATGGAAAGTCCATGCCAAGTTATTCTTGACAGCACCAACTACTTCCAATGGTGGTCCTACATTATGGATTTACTTAGAAGTAAAGGTCTTTACAGAGTAGCCTCAGGCCAAGAAACCAAACCAAAAGATGAAGATAAGGAAGCTAAATGGGAGAATAGGCAAGATCAAGCACGTGGATTGATAGGGGTGTCTATTCTCCAGATATTAGATTCCATATTGCAAAACTTGATAATCTTGATGAAGCAATGAAGCAGATTACTAAAGTTTTTGGAATCACAAATGAACTTAGAGTCCATCAACTTGAAAATGAGTTGCTTACGTTGGACCCCAATAATTTTTCTTGCATTGAAGATTTTTTTTTCCAAATTCAAGACCCTTATACTTCTCTTGGAAGGTGTTAAGGTTAAGAAATAAGATACTAACCTTATCTATTCCATTCTTACTAAGTTGGGACCAGCCTACTTTGTATTTGTTTCCACCTTCCATTCTACAAGAGAAGCCTTCATTTCTCAAGGGAAAACCTACAAGCCCCCTTCCTTTGATTCTTCTTGTGATTCTTTAATAAGAGAACAAGAAAAACTCTTACACCTTGGTCTTCTTAATCTTGAAAACTCTTCTAAGAAAGTGTTAGCTGCCCATCAACAACCAAATTCAAAAAATCCTAAGAAGTCGTATCCTAAAAGTAATGGTCCTAAACCAAACAAGGGTCCTAAGCAAATTCAGCCTCAAAATGAAAAATCATTTCAACAAAATGATAAGGAAAATAAAAACAAAGGGAAGAAGACTGATATACATTGCCACTTTTTTAATCGAGATGGCCACTTAGAATCCAAATTCTTTAAGAAAATGGAAGCCTTGGAAGTAGCAATGAAGAAGCATAACATCCATTTGGAGCACTCTTCAACTTCAACGTCATCTTCAGGAATGGCACTTTCTGCATGTGGTTGTCAAGCATCTCGGTCTGGCTATGCACTAAATGTATCTTCTTCCTCTCATTCTCATGAGTGGCTCATTGATTCTGGAGCTTCTTATCGCATGGCCAAAAACAAAGCCATGTTTTCTTCTTTAAATGATTGTAACACCAAAAATATATATGTTGGTGATGATAGATCTCTTAGTGTTGTAGGGACTAGAATTGTTCATCTATACAATGGTCAATTAATGATGTATTATGTGTTCCAACCTTATCCTACAACCTTCTATCTGTATATCAGAA
>APFE031499464.1:3821-86713 GCA_000404065.3 Pinus taeda
GCATATTGCCAGCATTGGCTCCACTTCTTGAGGGCGGCTGAGACGAGAATTGATTTGAGCAGCATAGGTGGCATCATGTATATCGGGAATGATACACCCGATTGCATCCGTCAGGCATTTCAGAGCGGCTCTCTGACTGTATGGTTTTACTAGGAACAACCAATAGGTGTCCCAAGTTAAACTTTTAATCCCTGAGATCAATATCCCATTCTTTTCAAGCTCTTGGTTACATGACTGCTCCAATGTCTTGGCCGATAATCGTTGACCTGGTGTACATTGAGAAATCATGTTAGATAAATAGAGAGTATTATTGATCAAGTCAATTAAATTGCTCGTAGATAACTTGCATCTGGAAACGACTCTCTCTGCTTTCATTAATTGGGATTGTCATTCTGTGAATAAGATTTCCTTATGGGATTCTAAGATTTTGGGAAAGTTTGTTGCCTTTCCCTCATTAGAGTCCTGCCAAGTAAGAAAATATGTCAAAGTGTCTTCGGCTTGCTCTAAATCCTGCCTGGCATCAACTGACTTATCTATTATAGATGTTGTTATGTCGCATAAAGGTTCAACTTGGGCAATTTCATGACATAACAATCTTATTTATGTTATTAATGCCTTGTTAATTTGCATTGCCTCTGCTCTGAACTCGGCCGGCTGGGGAAGACTCTTGAACCTTTCTACTTGAGCTGATAATTGAGCAATTTGCTCATCTTTTGTCTTTGCCATCTGTTCATTCATCGCCTTCAACTTTGATAATGCCTTGGATAGTTCCTTCTGTTTCTGGATTGCTCCCGAATCGATCCTCTGCTTCTCTTCATGCAACTGTTTGGTTAGTTGGTTGTTTAATTGTTGTTGTGTGGACAGTTGCTGTTGTAGCTGTTTTGACTTCTGCTGCTCTTTCGATAGTTGTGCTTGTAATGAGGCAATCGCTTGATCCTTTTCCTTCAACAAATTGCTTACCTCCGATGCCTTATCCATGGTGGCTGCCGAATAGGCACCGGCATATTGAGATAACTTTGTAAGGTCATCGGAGGGGTCGAATTCTTCTCTCCATACCACATTTGTTGTTATTGTTTATTCAGGGAACAGAGAAGGTTGATAAATCCTTCTCCTTTTCCGTTGTCGCTTTATTAAAGCCCTGTGTTTTGGGCTATAGAAAACATCTAGTGGAGGAATGTCCTCCACTTGCAAAATTATTTGATCGGAAGGATTCTTCGGAATTATTTCGACTACTGTATTTGAGGGTGGACCGCCGGTTCCTTTGCTTGGAACCTCCTTTGATGCTGTATCTTGTGTATCGGTAGCTTTGGATGTTTTGGCGCCCATTGAGGTCTCAAGATTGCCTATAATTGTATTGAATTGTTGCCATTCTTCAAGCAATCTTGGGTCCACTTGAGTATCAACATTCATTTCTTTACTGCTCTACTCCTACTGCCTTTTCTATTCTTATTCCCTTATTCTCTCCTATTCTTTCTTTTCTGCTTCCTCTTGTTCTTTCCTTTGTGCCTCTTCCTATTCTTTTCTATGTGCCTCTTCCTGTTCTAACCTCCGAAGTTCCTCCTGCTATCTTCTCTGGACTTCTTCATAGATTGCGGATGTAGCAGGAGGTTCATTAGTAAGCTGTTGTTCAAGCTTGCTTGACTGAGGCATCGGGGTAGTAGCTAACAAATCTAGAGGCAGAGTTTGCAACCTCTATTCTCTAAGTTTGTTAAATTCTACTAATCCGTCATCACGGTATCTCATTCTGGCTAGTTTTTGTACCTGGAAAATTGAATCGGCGGAGGAGAATAGGTCATCAAACTCATCTTCCTTGTGCTCGAATTTAGTAAGCTTGGCCTGATCTAGGGCGTTATAGATGACTTTCTTTGGGTTGAAGCGTCTATTAGGCAGAGTAGCGAGACTTAAGACGTTAATTTTTTCTGCCTCTTTCTCTGCATGTTTATAATCATGCAGAGTATAGACGCCACACCTAAGAGGGAAAGGAGGCCAAACTTGCTTCTTTGAATTTCTGAGAGTTTTCGTGGCTGACGCAGTTGTAAGCTGATATGCTATTTCGCGAGCTAATAGTTTTTCTGGTATGTACAAGGGGAGAACATGAGGTCTGGCCTGACTGCCAAAAACTCTTACATAGGTGAATTTTTCTTCTCCAAACCAGGTTCCTAGGGCTGTCAAGTCGATCTCAGCCTGAGAGGAGATCTTAGGGGCAGGTTTATCAAAAATTGCATAGTAAAGAGGTAGCATGAATCCATTGCAGACTTGGTATAAATGGTGTTTGTAATGAGCTTTCCATAGCTTCTGGTGGTAAATATGAATAGGAATAGGGTCCTGTGGAGTCCATATCCACCCTAACACAGGAAACTCGGAATTGAAACAGAGGGTATCCAAAATATAGGCACTAAAATAAAATGGAGGGATGAACCTATCAGTAACACAAGATTTGTTTCTGAATTCAAGAATAGCCGTAGCCAACTTATCCGATAATATAGTCCCCCAATCAATGATTTCACTATTACATGCCGCTTCCATCAAAGGAACCATTTCAATGGAAAATTTGGAAGAATCATGCAATCCCCACAATCGACACATCATGACTCCAGCATAACAATAAGGAGAGCATAAGGAGTCGACGGAGTACTTACCCGAAGACTCACGTTTTTGTTTCGCTGGATTTTGTCTCCATTCTCATATAGGTGCTGACTCGGTTTCATTCTCATCTCGAAACTTCTCCAGAAATGCCTTATTATACTTCTTCTCTGGTTTGGGCAAATGGTACATTTGTCTGAAATCATTGGGCTGAAATGAACCAAATACTCTCCCATCAACAGTGCAGAATGTTCTGTCTGTAATTGGAATATCCTCAATTGCCCATCTCACCACATCCGTATATGGAAGAATTTGCTCTCGAGCTGCTATCCTATGAAGGTAGGAATCAGCCAAATCCTTTAAAGTAGCATCATATTTCCGGCTTGAACCTGTTGACGCTTGTACCGATGTTTGCTGAGGTTCCTCGGCTTCAACCAGGTTGTAAATATTTTACCAAGTAGTGCTTCCAAGGCCGAGACATGTGGTATCTGAAATTAATCCCTTCTTGCTCGGTCCCGGATCAGTGGCATGTTGTCCTGTTACCATAGGAGCCGAAGGCGTTCCAGACTTCTTACATTTCTTTCCCATCGTTACTGCAGAAAAAACTCTGCGCAAGAGAAAAATAAACGTAATGCAGAGAATAGATGGCGAAAACCAAATATGAGGAAATTGTGTCAATCAATGGGAAATGGACGATTTATCATAAGGCTCCCGCGGATGCAATCTCTGAAAGGATTTAGGCATGACTGCTCATTAATTGGCCGTTAAAACCTGTCAATCACTTAATTGCTTGTTATATCCTTTATTTTCCGAATAATGGTTTAAGCGTGGATTTGATTTTTTGGCGGTTGGATGCGAGCGAATCTCTATTGGGAAGAGAAAAGGCTTTCAATGATAATTAATATATAATATAGCGAAATCATATTGATCCCTTTCGAAAGTCGTGCTTTGGGCTCATCGCAATCGGCAATCGGAGGAAGGCTTGGGTAATTTTATTTGAGTCTTATGGAATCCCCGATCGCCGATAGCGATATCGCTAGACTCGCATCGGGAGTTTGAATGAGGAGAGTTTGTTATGTTCGCATCGCATTCCCCGATCGCCGATTGCGATATCGCATCGGGGCAAAGGGGAGGGGCCTTTTGTTATTTGTTATCCCGATACCCGTTGGCTATTTTGCTTTTATCGCATCGGGGAAAATCAATGGGTCATGGTTATGTATCCTTTGTTGTTGCGATATGCGATCTCGCGATCGCTTTATCGCAATAATAAAGAATTATTCATTTTATTTTTAAGACCACTTATTTCAAAAGGTTTTAAAATGTTTTGATTATTTCCGAACCTTTAGAAGAGTGATGGATTAATACCAATTTAATCTAAAAGGGACCCATTTCAAATTATAATTTTCTAAAGTAAGATTTTTTGAAATGGGGGGTTGTTGTATAGCACAACAGGCGGACAGCCCTATGACTCTAACATACATTTCGAGCCCGCAATTCGCGGAGATTTACAACAATATCAACTCAAAACTTGGGCTTTGAGCCCCAAAACATGTCGTGGGGGGATTCCATGCCCAATAGGCCCTCAACACGAACATCATGACTCACCCTCGAGTCACTCTGTCGGCATGGCGATCTTGGCGCAGAGTCCCTCCAACTATTCTCGAACGGTACTAATGTCTGCAACGCACTGAGCTGCTACTTGTTGAACTTGTTGCATCCGTTCTTCTGAGACCTCTGTGTCTAGCATGCTTCCTTGCATCTGCGCATGCATCCCCTGTATTTGCGCAAGATTTCCTTTGATATTAATTTTGATCGTGAAGACCTCGTCAATCCATGGCTGAATGCGTGCTTTGAGAACTTCTTCCTTATGGCACACCGCATCCACCTACTCCTTTAATGCCTTGGCTTGCTGCATCCTCGCAAGCCACTGAGTGAGGACTATTGTTTGCACAATTCCTCTCACTGTCGTACTGTTGCTGGAGTTCGTTCGCCTCTGTCTCTAGGCACTGGATGTTGGGGTCCTCCTACAAAGTCATGAGGACCTCAAGTGCCTGTTCCAACATGTCGGTACAGTCGCGCACTGCACCTCCAATTTCTTCCAATCCCGCTACGATAGTGCTAGCATGTTGTTCTCTTATTTCCGGGGGAGTGTAAGGCTGTGCCTTCAACCACAGCTCAGGGATCTGGAGATTCAGCTCCAGCTGCACCTTTATCGTCTCTTCCCTGGCCTCGTGGACTCCGGTTGCCAAACTGTGGATCCGCACTTCTACCGGTAAATTTGCTGCGATGGCCAACTCTAGGACGCATCGGCAAGTGTCATCTACCACCTGCACCAAATGTTGATTTTCCAACACCAATTCGTCGCGCTGCAAGCTGAGCTGTTCTATGTTTATTTTTTGCTGGCCAAGAACTTGGATCGCACGGGTCTCCCTAGCGCGCAGCTCTGCCGTTATACCATCCTGTAGCTGATACAATGTCTCTCGCAGAAGGGCGGCCAAATTAAGGCCAAGTCCTTTCAACATGCTAACTGAAAATCTATCGGTCACATTCGCTGCAATTATGGCCCCTTCCGGTAATACTATTGTATTGTCCATCTATGTGCACATCATTTGCTCTGCTGCCGAGTATCCTACTGCGAGGTGGGTAGAAAGGGTACCCACTTGAGGGGGCCACACCTATAACTCCTGCAGCTGCGCCCTGAGGGCCCCCAACATAGTATGGTGCTCCTGCATGAACTCCTGAAGTGCTTCATTGGTGACATCACGGACCATCTCGCCGATGTCATGGAGGTCACCTTCGGATAAGGTGATCGGGTCAATGGCCAACTTCGAGGCCTTGACATTTTTCCTTGGTCCTACTCTCTCTGCGATGTGTGGGCGCTTTAACTATGTGGATGCAGCCCCTGGGTCCACACTCCCTTATGTTGTTTCTATTTCCTCTGCCCCCTGCCCTTGCGAGGATGTTGCTTGGCCCTCGTCTTCTTATGTTTTCGCTGCCTTTGCTGCATATGTTGTCGCTGCTACTTCTGCGCCCTTCTTCTGCTCCATGGCTTTCTGTGTTGCTTCTCGCGTTGCCCTTACCTCAGCTGTTGCTTTTTCCTTCTGCCTATTCTCTGCCAATTGAGTGACATGCAACTTGGCATCATCCTTTTTCTTCTGTGCTGTCCCTTTCTCCAGTTCTGCCAAATCTGGGGCACACCATTCAGGAGGCCATGTCTCCAAGATAGTGAAAATCACGTTGTTTGTGGCTACAAAAGGTAACTTCATCCACTTTTTTGCAGGATCCTTTCGTACCCTGATATAAATGTTGTGCATATTAGCTTTGAAGTCTGCAAAACTCTGCAGACTATTGTACATCGTGGGTGACAGGCGTGGCTTCCGATTGATCCACATCCAGATGTTCATGTCCATGAGCACCCAGAATATTTTGGTGTCGTGGATCCACTTCGCGTCCTTTGTGGCCCAGAGAGAAGTGTAATTCGTGGCCTCTGGTAATTCTCTATCGATGTTGGGGAATTGACTATCCTCTGGCAGTTCTCCCACTATGATCAATATGAATAATAGCAACCACGAATAGTGGAAGGTCTTATCCTGCTCTTGGGCTTCACGAAAGTTCGTCCAAAAAAATTCGCAGAGGAATTTGAACCAGGAACTGGACCCCCTCCACGCACTGCTCAGCCAGTGCAATCATCGGTGCTCATACCTCATCAGCACAACACTTCCTCATAACTTTTCCAGCTAGGATTTGGGTGGCTACGCGGACCCCTTTGTCCTTGATACTGGAGATAGCATAGCCCATCTTCTTTTTCTCCAGCTTATATTTTGTCTTCATGTCTTCTGCAAGGAACAAATTGCTGCCCTTTCCTTCGGCTATGGTCGCGGGGTCCTTTCCTTTGTAGGCGAGCCGAGAGATGTGGTGAATTAGGTTGGTTTTAATGGGGATAGACTTATCCAGCCATAGATACCAATCATGTACTAGGCAGAGCAGCTGCCTGATGACGAAAATGGTGATTGTTGCACTGTGGAAATGTGGTACCCAAAGTAAGTTCAGTAATCCAGTCTTTTCCACACCTCGTAGCCACTTCCGCAGCTCAAGCATTATCACCACCCCCGCAGTGTTCTGCTTCATCAGATTCGCAGTCTCCAGATGAGGGAACTTCTCACGGTCAACGAGGTCCCAGTATTTAAACTTCATGGTTGGCACGCATCCCACGTGCGTGCCTTCAAAGATGATGCCGTCTGGGAGGAGTGGGGTCTGGAGCGGACTTTTGGTTTCATCCAGATCCTTCGGTACTTTAGGCTTCCCTTTCCGTGGAGGGACATATGTGAGCAGTTTTGTTGCAGAGTGTAACAGTTGGATATCCTAATCCATGTCTTCTTCTTCTTCTTTTGCAGTGATCAGGGCCTACAAGTCTTCTTCTTCCTCATCCTTTTCTATTTTGACTGCTTTCCCCTTCTCTGCCATGGATAGTTTGTTGTGCCGCAAATTCCTCGAGGATACACGTACTAGACCCATTTCCTGTTTACCCTTCTTGGTCCTCGGTGTTCGCGGTGATTTGGGAAATTTTGTCACAACCCCAGCGCCTTATGGAACATCCTCCACCATTTGGGTCTGCGTGGCCTCGCCGGCAGTTACCTCTTCAATTCCCAAACCATCCTCAATGGTCGTCATCATATCTAGGTTGTATTTTGTCACTCACAAGCTTAGGGGCTCAATTATCGCTCGACTCTCAATGCTCAATGATCTGCTTAGATGCTCAACTCTCAAATTACCAAGTGTTGTTCACTGGCCAGCCCTTTGTGTTTTATAGCACCTTTTAAATTTGAATTCGACCATTCCCCCCAATTTCGGGCCATTAATGCTTCCTTGGTGGTAGATTTTCCCAAATCTTGCCCATAACTCGCGTCTTAAATGCTCGTCGCCCGCTCCATTTGGCCTCAAATCGCAAATCCCATCGTGAATAGTGACCTCAACGGTCACTTCCCAGCCAACCCGCACGACAGCGCAGCCCTCCATGTGCAGTCACAAACCTTGTGACATTCGGATTCTATACGCATCTCCAATATCACACAGAACCCAGGCAGAATATTTTATAGTCCCGCGCTCCCTTTCAACTACCTGGAGCGCTAAGACTGTTCTTCCTACGGCTAGTCAGGTGGTTGCACCACCCATGTGGGGCTCCATACCATCCTCCATCATGGTTCACAGAGAATCCCCACCTTCCATTGTTGTGATCGGCACCGTGCATTTTACTACTTGCATCGTGCTACCCTGGTCACTTCATTTGGCGATAGGCAATCCAAGCCATGACAGCAGACTAACCAGTTCACAGTGATACTCCTCCAACTTGTTAGTTCGATCGTACACACCTTGCCTTACCATTCCTGGTTTTTTAACAAGAAATGCTTCCTTTATTTCATCTTCCAGCTTCTTGACCTCTACGTCCATCAAAGTGATTTTCTCCCTTAGTCGTACCCGATCTTTTTTAAGTTTGCAGAGTCTAACATTTCCCGTCGGATTTCTTCCTCAAGTCATATATGTTATATTTCTTGCAGCTGTGTGATTTCTTCATTCCGAGCTTTGCAAGCCATCGTATCTATGGGTGCTATTACGTGCAGACTCGGCTTCTGCCATTGTTCTATTTCCTCATCCGAATCCGAAGTGCAGGAGCTTTCGCGCTCCCACAAAACCCTGCCATCTTTTGTTGGATTGGCCCAATCTTGCTCTCGCACGGTTATCTTGTAGATAGAGTTGAGATCGTCATCATTATCATCATCGCACACCGGTCTTGTGTAGCACGCTCCTTCCACAAGGTCTAGCGATACCACTACATGTAATGACTTTTTCTCAAAAATAATCTTGCGCTTCTTGAGATTTATCACCCCATTCATATCAGTGGCCCAATATATTCCCAGTAGCACAGGATAGGGATTGCTTTCATCAATAATCTGTATCACTTTGAAATCTACAAGCGCACTCACACCTTCAATATCCACCATTACTCCCTGCAATCTTCCCATGGGTAGGATCTTTTGTTGGTTCGCCATTCACAATTGAATAGGAGACCACTGCAACGCGGGCCTGCCCATGCGCTCCCATGTCCACTTTGGCAATACATTCACATCCGATCCTAGATCCAAAATTACTTGATCCATTTCATACTCCCCGATTTGCGCAGTCAATCTCATTTCCCTTCTTGTTCGCAATGTATGTTTTCCGAGCTTTTGGACTACGCATGGTTCTCCTGACCCAGCACACCTATTGATCAGTTCCTGTAGTCCTTTCACAGCCTTGCTTTCATGTAACAGCGTCATACAAGTCTCCAGAAAGGTAGTGAGCATTGAAGGATCCATCTCTAATTCTAGTTGACCCTTACTACCTGAAGTGGAGGCCTCTATGAAGCTCTTCTTAGCTTCCATGAATGTCTCCTTCGCTGCTCCAAATGAAATTTAGGTTCCTTTGTAGGAGCCTTGCGAACCCACACACTTTCTTTAGGTTGCTTGCCCTTGTCATCTCCTGTCATGATACTGCTTCGGAGCACGTTTACATTTGGGTCCTCTTCATGTGGCTCAGATCTCATCATTTGTAGGTTCGTACTCATGGGAGGCTAGAGTATTCCTTTATCGCACAACCTTGCTATCAGTGTAGGGCAGTCCTCCATCTCATGATCAAATAGGGTACAATCTAAACATGATGCTCTCCACAGATTCATACAATCGTGGGCATAATTCCTTGGCCCTCCGCAATTGTAACAAACCATCTGTCTGCGACCCCTTCTTGGTCCCATTCCACCTCGACCTCGTCCGCGCCCCTGAAATCTAGTGCTCACCATCCCTGCATTTTGATTGAGGGCTCGTGTTTTGGTCTGCACCCTATAGGTAGGGGTCTGATCCATCATTAGTTCATAGCTTCTACAGATGCGCTCATCATGGCCTACCGACTTGCAAAAATTACAGAACAATTGCTGGGATGTCTATGTATACTTCTGTAATAGATGACAATTATCCGTAGCATGTTTTCCTCCTATCTGACAAATCGTGCACCATAATGCAGGTGCCGCGCTTGGTCTCGCTTGTGCCTCTAGTCTCAATGGCATTGGCCCTCCTCCCGCCAATTAATTCGTGAAGACTGGACAATGGTCCTTGTCATGTCCTTGTCCCTTGCATTTTATGCACCATACCTCCTCGCGCACCTCTAGGCAAGTTGTCCTGTCCTGTTTTAAACTCTGCATTTCCAGGCATTTGCACATGGACTTGTTGGACTCCCAGGCCAAGATCTTGTATTGGGGTCTTGTGTAGTCTCATTGCAATCTCCAAAGATTCAACCTGGGTGGATAACTTTTGCTGCAACAGCTTCGTTCTTAGATGCGGTGTTAGTGACACTACAAACCATGTGCGGTGTTGCCCATCTGTCAAGGTCATGTTGGCTTCGCAAATCATACCCTTCAGTCTCTGATCCAACTCCCGGGGGGTCTCGCCTAGAAGCATCGTGATTTCCTTAAACCCAATAATCGACTCTGTCTCTGATTTTGGCCTGCTAAATTCCCTATTTAGCGCAGCTTGGATATCTGTGATCCCTGCGTTTGGATTTTTATTAGAGTGCTTAATGTACCACGTCAGTGTGCGATCCTACAGTGCGCTTACCAGTGTTTCCTTCTTTATGTTGTCATCCGTGACCCCTTGCGCTTCCCATACAACCTTTACCACGAACAAAAATGGTCCAGATCTTCGTTTCCTACTCCTTTGAATACCGGCAATTTTATTGTGCTCGCCATATGGAACTGTGGCATTGGTGGAGGTGATGTGGGTGGAGATGGAGATGACAATGGTGAAACCGATGGTGATGTAGGTGGGGCTGGTATGTGCAGAATTCGCTACCTTATCAGACTGATCACGCTTCTTGGTGAAACTTTCGCGAGCTCTTCCTCACTTTCTCGCGAAGGTGAAATCAAGGAGCTATTTTCTATCTCTGCGCTACCTTTGTTTCTGTAGATCCTCCCACTTCGTGTAGCCCCAGACATCAATTTATTCGCATAACACGCTTTTCACACAGTAGCATTTTAATCCAAGTGTTCAAAGATTTAATATACTTACCTTGTGGCCCTTTGAGGAAGCATTGTTCCGTCTCATTGTAGCTGACTGACGTATCTACCACGAACCCGGTGATAAACCCTCCTATGATTCGATCAAGCTAATGGTCAAGAACGCGCGCGATTCTATCTTTTGACGCTTCTAGTCTGTGCACCAACTCTGGAGTCCACATGATTAGTTTGTCGAGCCTACACCTTCCCTAACTGTCCACTAGCTTCGTGATCCACTCATACAACTCAGAGGGGAAGGATGCAAAGAAAATTTTGTGGATTTCCATTTACACGTAGCGCTCTAACCACTATTCCTTTGATACTCGTGGATTCCTATTTTCCTATGCCGCGAACTCATGAATATTTCTGTCCAGACACTTTTCAATTTCTTTCTTTGTCGGATTCCAGTGATACAACATCAAACATCCCTTATGCAAATCCCGGTCCTTGTTGTGGCCTGACCCAAGTTCAGAGGTGATTTAGCCAAACAAATCGCGGTACTACTGGCCCTTTCAGCAATAGTCCACGAAGCGTGGACTGAGGTCTCACCGGCAGTACTATGGGAGGGTTCTAGAACCAAGTTTCCGCACCCTAGAGATGTCTAATTAGTTCAAGTGGTCCACAGTTTGACCCTGCACGCACGTCGCTACATGCACTTACGTGTACCTCGCGGCCTGAGAAATTGCCTTTCTGCAGCCCTACTCAGGGGCTGAACAGTGTTATTACCCAAGTCCTTACTAGTATTCTAATATTAGTTGATTAACTTAGCTTCTATGTATGCTTTCAGTTATACTTAACAATATTCACCATTCATACAAGTGTGTGTAGTAAAGAAATAATACATTCGAAAATGATATCAAACATGTAATAACTCAGAACAAATACACAGAAGTAGTAACAAAACCTTTCTTTATTAATCTCTTCTTTGATTACAGACTCAACTCTACCCTGCGCACTCACCTGCGGGGGTCCGCGCACTCAGCTGTCGACTCTACTAGGCCTCTGTGTACTCAGCTGCAAAGCCTTTTCCTATTCTATGACCCAAGACACACTTTGCATTTCGACTTAATCTCTAAGACCCTTCATGCCTATCCTCTAGTAGATGTCTTCACAACTTAGAGCCTCGCTCTATTTATACAATCCCATGGTCCGTGGACCATGGGTAGGCCGACATTACATTCAAAACTAGGGTGGACAACCCTAGGACTCTAACATACATTTCGCACTCACAATTCAGGGAGCTTTACAACAATATCAACTCAAAACTTGGGCTTTGAGCCCCAAAACATGTCATGGGGGGATTCCATGCCCAACACTTCTGCCAAGTGTCGTTTTTTCCTTGATTTTAGGCATTCATGTCATAAACCCTAATTCACTCAAATCTATTTAATCGATGCTTCTAGAGCTCATTTTCACATTCGATCTTGGAGCTCTAGAAATTCCATGGAGATAAAGGAACCTTCGGTGCAATCATCGTCGCTTTTCTGGGTGAGTTTCGCTTTTGTCATCTTTTGCCACTTTTTCTATCTCCTTTTATTGTTTTGCTTGTCTGAGTGTTGTTTCACTTATTTCTCAGAATGCTTGTTGGTGTTTCATTTTTTTTTAACTTGTATAAGTGTTGTTTTAATTTTTATATTTCCTTTCCCAAGTGTCACATTGGTTTTTCTATTTTTGCACCAATGCTCATTGTTGCGGAAAATCACCTCACATACTTGATTTTCCTTCTGTTTGATTAATTTTTGCACTCGATCTACATGGATTTACTCATACTTAGTCATATCTACACTCAAGATCACATTATCTCTCAGATCTACTCATTTTACACACTTCCCTTGGGCAAATCTGCACTTTTCTTGGTCAGCTTTCACTATGCATAGTTGGGCACCGCACAATCCTAAGGCTCAAGCCACAATATTGGCCTCTAGAATTGTGCATTGTGTAGTACAAGATAGCTCCAACTGTGTACTATGTAGTTCCAGGAGCCAGTCTGTCACCTTGGCCATTGAGACTGCGTAATTCGCATTTTCTCCCAGACCATTGCCCAGGCTGAACTGAGTTTCAAGCCACAAGCTTCGACCCTGGCTAGTGGTACTTCGAAGTGTGCAGTTCCCACATGTAGCCAATCCCTCTTTTCAATGAGAATTACACAATCCTCCCGATCAAATGCCCGATTTGCTGCTCGATCATGCCTTGTAAGTAAATTTACATAAGACTTATATTTTCTTTCCATGAGTGTCTTTTCTATCCCACAGGTACAACAATTGTTGAGCACCTCTCCAGTAGTCACTATTTCCATGGCACCTAAGAGAGATGCTTCAAAATAACCATTGAAATCAATACTAGGGAAGCAATTGGGCAAGTCTCAGTATATTCTCCATTGTATGTAGATACTCAGATGTTTATAGAAAGGGGATCATCACTGACATGGTAATAGGTTAAATATGATTTTGCAAAGGACTTTGAGGATGACTTAGAGGAATGACAGGTGTATCTCAGCATCTGGCAATTAGGACTATACAAGGTTACATGCAGGTATCCAACCTTCTCATGTGCAGATGTCATCAGCTGGATTGTATCACACATTGATGAGAAGACGATGACATTGAATAGTGCCAGCAAAAAAAATCTTGCAACCTTTCGGGAAGAAGACTATCATCGCATGTATCACTTGCCCGAGCCAGTAGGGCACATGAACTCACTTTTCTATGCCAACCACGACTATGTGAACACAAGACATTGCCAAAGGATGGGTGAAAGAGACATCGATGTTTCGACACACATAGACCCATGTATATAAGAAAAACTCCCTCAGGAAGGCCTACCAGCTCTTGGTTATCTTAGCTTGTAGGATCCATGGTTAGCAGAGCAGGGAAACCTTTCCTGAAGGGTGGGAAATCTTATTGGACCAGGTATGTGGCACAGCTTTGGAGTCCTCCCGAGCGTCAATGAGCAAGATTTTATATGTTTGCATATTTACTAGATGTGATCTGTACACAACATCAGTTCTCTAACATGAACTGGACATGGAAAACATGAGAACCTGTTGTGCACATCTATTGCAAGTTTTTTTCGTATTGTAGTTATCGAGAAGTAATGGAAAGTCTAACTCACCACTTCATCATCCCATTGTACAAGTTCATCTTTGAAGAAGATCCACCTTGCGTGTCGCAAGAAACAATGGAGGCAATAGCATACATCATAGATTGGTATGCCTCACCAGGTGGCGCCTTCCTTAGAGTGTTTGGTGGAGATAAGCATATGCATATTTTACCAAGGTATGCCACCGACAAGATTTTCATGCAAGAAGTATCATGCCATCTCACCACATAGTTGGCAGCACTGTTGCATAGGAAGAAGAAAGCACCATGGACCAATCTTCCTTTGCAAATTGGATTATACGAGATAAAGAACTTGAAAGTCACAAATGTCGAGGGAAAGGAGATAATGAGGCTTGAATTCGGTTCTCAGAACTTTAATCCATATGATCCCCATGGTATTTGTAATGACCATTGTGTGAGTGTTTACTTTCCGCGTATTAGTGGGGCATTCCATTAGATAGAGGAGGATCCATGGAGGTATTTCTACAATGCCTTCAGACTCTGTGAATCAATCAGTTTAGCAGGGACTTCATAGTCTTCTCCATAAATGATAACAACTCCAGAAGCAATAGAAACAGAAGGAAGCAATCTCGTGTAGGACAAGGGAAAGAGGAAGATTGTTGATAGTCTAGAGGTAGAACAAAGATGCAAGATGAAATAGATCCTATTATCATGAAAGAATATTTGGAAGAAGAAGAAAATAGGAAGCAAAGGGTACAGAGAGCATAACTAAGAAAGAGAGAAAAGCAAAGGTTGTAGGAAGTAGAACTGAAGTTTCAAGAGACAGAACAGAAGTTGAAGGAAGAACATGAGTTGAGGAGGAGAGAACGAGAAGAGAATGGAAGCGGGAAGAAGAAAAAAGGAAAGGCGTAATGACAGAGGAAACAACACTGATACAGTTTGAAGAGAATGAACATAACCAACTAGCAGCCGAGGAGGAAGGTGAATAGATGTAGGATCAGGAGCTTGCTTGGCAGATTGATCACTTGATTGAAGTGACATACATGGAGATGGAACAGGAATCGTAAAATGAAGATGTTGATCTAATGCGGAGTGCACCATAGGGCATCTCTCAGTCTCCAACACCTCTAGTAGCAGAGCCAACCCCAAGAGAGGAAGGGGGTGTTGTTACCCTTGATGATGATTCAATAATGGATGTGTACAATATTTCATTCGATGAGTTCCAAAATAGGATTATACAAGCACAGAGAAAGAATTTTCCGGATGATCACACATCACCTGGATTCATTAAGAATTTTCTAGATGATCACACATCACCTGCATTCGTTAAAGAAGGGGTGATAGTGTCAGAAACTATGAAGCATCCAAACATTATTTCTAAAGCCAACTTGGCCTATGTAGGGGTATCAAGATCAAACATTCAGTATTTGACGGCTGAGAATGAGAAATTAGCACAAAACTTGCAAGTTGCCAGGAAATAAGTAGAGCAACTCCACGTTGTGACACCGAATGCAGTTTATCCACAGGTTTACTGAGAGGAGATGAGAGAAGAGATACTTGTTTAAGTATTAACTCTCGAAGAAACCATGCAAAATATCTATGAGGATTTTATCACCGTACATAAAGAAGTTGTCTATTTGCATGGCTTACAACAACAAAGAAAAGAGTTTGTTAAAAGTTTCAAGAACGTACAAGTTTCCATTGCTTATGTGCAAGAGTGGACAATGAGATAAAAGGGGGAACTACCTGACTTAGTGAAGAAAATGAAGCCACAAGTAGAGCTGGAGAAAGCAAAATTTTGAATGTTAATTCAGAAGAAAAAGAATATCACTTCATTCATTGGCAACATTCATGCCTCATATGTACGGTTGTTCAGCAATTTGGATGTCTTGGTGAGAACACACCAAATCCCATCAATCAGTTCACTCACCAAAGACAAATATAGGAACCAAGTCCAAGAGGAGATTGAAAATTACTTGAAGCAACTAAGACATATTACCACCAAGGAGGGTTTAGAGTTGAACAAACAAAACATGCAGAAGTACAATTGTGGTCCTGTCCAAGTCAGATCAATGTTTCTCATGCTTCATAACGAACTTGAAATTGGTTCCAAGACATTGTACCTGGATTCCATGGAGGACAAAGTCTGCTTCCAACTAGACACCGTCATGTAGTTTAGGGAAATCATCGCACAATATTAAGCTTGGCACCAATATGTGACTGAGAAGCAACAAGCGGAGGTTGTTGAGCTAGATTTCTCCCAAACTCAAGCATCATAGTGTTGTGTCTTATTAGGATGTTAATTTGTCACTACCCAATTTTTTCTTATATGGGTACAAGTGTAAAATTTAATATTCTAACAAAATTAGATATTTTTTCTAAAATAGGACTATAAAAATAGAATCCTTGGACAAATTCAGTTGTATGTTGAAAATTTAAAAGAAATTTGTCGCTGACTGTGCCCTTTTTCCAGCTCCTCAATTTTTCTTTTATGCCAAAAATGTAGGTCTTTTGTTTATGCTTGCTCGCACAACTCCAGTAATTGGTCCCACCTATCTTCATCTGGGATTGAAAAAATCACCATGTTCCTAAACCTTTCATCCACTTCAGTCTAAGTTTGAAAAGTTGGCTTATTCAAAAGTAATGATGGATTTTGTGTTGGATGTTCAAATCAAACTGCAGGCCTTCTAGGAAATATTCTCCACTGATGGCTCCCTTTGCCTTTGCAAACTTTGACACATCTGCAGCATTGTTGCATAATTGTTCCTGGTAATTTTCTAATGGAATCAATTTTCCATTAGATTTCCTGATACTGGGAAGTCCTTTTTCCTACAATACAAAAAACTTTCCGTTGAATCTCTTTACCTGTAGCTCTAGCTCTTTACATTTATTCTCCAATTGCACCATTAGATTCTTTTTAGTTAAAACTCTTTTGACTTCCATCACAATTTATGTTTTGTCCTAGATGTTGAGCTCTTCAAGTTCTTCTTTGGTTTTAGATTTCAACACCCTGATGATCTTTTGTGCTTCTTTTGGCCTATGCTCAATATCAGCTTTTGTCTGCTCTACTGCTGCTTTGAATCTTTGCACCAATTCTTCCTGTTCAAAGATTATTTGAATGGAAGGCCACAAGTCTGTAACATTGGCATTGATGTTGTTCCAAATGTTGTTTTTTGCCTCTACCAATAATTGAATAATGATGGATTGGTCTTCATACTTCTGAATCTATTGAATAAGTTTGAAGTTATTTTGTACTTCTGCCAACTATGCATTGTATTCCTTTATCTTAATTTCCTCCATCTTGGTGAGGGTTGGTGACAATTTCTCCACCTCTTTGATTGTCAATGATTCCTCCAAAGTTTGAGTTAGCCTTTCTAAGGAATATGAATCTAATATCTGTGTTGTAATTTGGGTTACAGTCCCTGCTATTGATGTTCATGTTGATGTACTTGCTGTTGTCCCTATTGTTGATATTCCAATTGCCTCCCATTTCTCTTTTTCTTTTAGTAGTGCTTCCATGTCTTGCTCCATTTTCTATATTTGAGGATTTTGTTCCACTATCAATGTAAACAAATTTTCTTTTTCCATCTCCAAACTAGTGACTTCTTTAGTCTGAGGGTGTTCTATAGTTGGGAGTTTGAGTTGTTTTCTAAAATATTGAATGTATGCATTCTTGCTTCTGATCACCTCCTCTGCTGCCTTGACATCACTAGGATCATATCCTAGTTTGATAACTAATTCTTCCAATGTTTTAATTATGGTGTCCTTGGCCATAGAGGACATCCTCTCAATCTTAAGTTGTGAGTGCATGTTGTTCAATGAAGTCTACAATTTTTAAGTTGTCATGGTAGAGCTGGTTAGAGTTGAATAAATCATCTCACCTGATTTCTTATGTAAATCGATTTGATCGATTGCATGAACCTATTTAGTATCAACTGAGAATATTGAGGCCTTATAATCTTCAACACCTCTGGGGGCTACAATCTTGGGTTCCAAAAAGGCCATTTGAAATTTCCCCTTCTCTGAATCAAAAGCAGATAATAACTTGTGTTGGGTGGTGGCCGTTTGTTTCCAGAATTATGAGTATGTTGAAGCTTTGAGAGCTTCATTATTTAAATTAATCTGTATGTACCTTGTGAAAATACTTGGTTGTGGTGGAAACTGGGAAGTAGAAGAGATAGGAGACTTAGTTGATTCTTCTGCATAAGGGAGAGAGGTGGTAGGAGTACCTGTCAAAACCAAAGTACTCTGCTCCACTGTATCCCTTTCCTCATAACATTCTTCCTGAATTGTAACCACTTGAGGACTAGCTCTGCTATCAGTTTTATTTGTGGTATGTGGGTCTTTCTTCCTTCTCTTGAAAACCAAAAAATCTACAGCTTGTGTTTCTGAGTCAGTTGGATACATGCTTTCCCTTGGCCTCGTGCTTTCTTGGTATTTAGGAATGGGAGTTTGTAATGAAGATTGACTAACCAACTGCTCTTCATCCTCCTATAATTTGTTTTCTACCCCTTCCTCCTGGTCAACATACTGTTTTATCTCTGACCTTGGTGTATGAGGATATGGAGTACTTTTTTGTTCAACTCTCAACTTAGAGGTTACTCACAAGGGTCATAGGACCATGTGAAACTAAGCTTGAACCTCATATGTTTTAGAACTACCTCCACCTCCTTTGCAGTTTCTTTGGTCTTTACAATGTATGGGCCTACTTGTGCTTTTAGCTTGAACTGTGATTTATTTTTGTTGGACACAAAATGTAGTTCATCCATATTCAACATCTATTTGGCATACTCTAAAGAAAATATTCTCGTTGGCACAAAAAATGGTAGTCTATATGGAGGGATTTCACATCCATAAATTCTGATCTTTGTGTAGTTCTGGTATAAATACCAGTATCCAACCTTTAACTAATCTGAGAGGTGTAAGACCTTCTTAATTTCTGGAGATATCCTTGGTATAATGTCACTGCATAATAGACACAACGAAGTTTGAAGAAATTGGTCCACAAAATTTGTATAAGTGTATTCCTCTGAATTCCTCCTGACCAGTGAAGTCCAATGGATAACTGACAAAGGGTTACCCTACTCGTCCATCTTCTGCAACTGAAATTTGAATCTGTCTGCTTGATAATATAACATAAGAAATACTAAAAATGATTGATATTTAAACACTCCTTCAACTTTGAATTTCATAAATTGATTATGGATGGCATCAGATAAGAATACTGACAAGAATGCTAAAACTACTTCATCAACCCACTGATCTGTATAATAACAAATTAAGTGAGTCACCATGGAAATTACCTATTTTGACATCTCTGGGAAAATGGAAACAGGGTATGGGGGGTTCGTTTTGGGTAATTCAAAATTTATAGGGATAAAACACTCAAAGATATGAGCTCTCTGGGGAAATGTAACCTTTTGTACAACTCCATTAATGAGTCAGTGGAAAATGGATGCAGGGAGGCTTGGGGATTTATTTGCAAGACTTAGAAAATTCTTTCAGGAGAAATGGTGAAAATAATTTCATCATTCTAGGCAATCACTGCTTTCTTGGTGGGGATGTATTGGAGGTGACACCAGGTGGATAATTCAGGGAAGAAATGGGTTTGAGGGAAAATTAATTCAGGAAGAAAGGGTTCCCAAATTCTAAAATCATCGTTGTGATCAAGGTATTTATAATTTTCCCAATTGTGAAGTTCGTATAGGTCAAAATCACACTCAGTCTCAACAATCTTGAATTGGGTGTTGATTAGGGGAGTTTTGTCAAGGTCTAGGACAGGGGAATAATGGGGCCTTCCTCAACCATCTTTCCTTTACCCTTATGTGTTGACATTTTGAATTGAAGATGAGCAAGAAAAACAGGGTTACCAAAGTGGTGAATCTATCAAATTCTACATAGAAATTACTGGAAAAAGGCAGTTAATAGCTTTAGATTGACTCAATAATGACTTGTACAAGCTGAAAAAACATGGAAGGAAATGAATGCAGGCTCCTGGGGTGGTTTTATAATGGAAGTGCAGGGGGGTTGTAATAGAACAATTATCGTTTCAGGAGCGGGAGTCATTAATTTAAAATAGGTCGATTTTAGCGGGAGGAATTAAATGTATAACGTTCGATTGGCGGGTCATTTAAATGTCCCAATGATTGGATGACGTGGAAGGATGATGACATGGAGAGTGGATGAGGTGGTAGTGACATGTAGGGTGGAGGGGAGGAAAAGTGGCTTGAGGGGATGGGTGGAGATGACGGGCAGAAGTGTGGAGGAGATGGTGGTATTCAAGGGGGGTGGGGGGGTGAACGTTAAGTGGTTTCAGGGGGGGACCCCCCCGAAAATGCTGTGGAACTAACATGTCACCTCCAATGTGTTTGGTGCAATCAGATTTTAGGGACCCCCCCCTCCATTAACCATCGATAGTGCGGGGGGGTCTAAAATCATCCTCTCGTCATTGATCCGAGCGGGAGTGACCTCCATCATTAAATAATGCGTAGACATTATTTATAAAACGACAAAGACATTGTATCATGCAGTAATAAACATTAACCTATAGTTTATGAAAAATACATATAAATCAAATTTTAATATAACTTTGCAAGCGGAATTTTAACTAGTGCGCTATAGGGGTTATTATTTTTTATTTTTTAATCTTTTTTATTCTTTTATTTCACACATTTTTCTTTTATCCCCCTTTTTATTTTCTATTTTCCTGTTTTTTTTTTCAATTTTTTTTCTTTTCATTTCTTTTGAGCTAGACAAACTTGAAACGAAAATTATTTTTTTACAATATCCCAATGGGATGAAAACTTATTCAAAACACAGGACTCCTATATTTATAGGACCCTAACAGAACCTTGAGGATTTGTATCGATTACCAGGCACTTAATAAGAAAACAAACAAGAACCGATATCCAATTTTGAGGATTTATGAGCTGATGGATGAGTTGAAGGGAGTAAAATATTTTTCGAAGATAAATCTTCACTTAGGCTACCACGAGATCAAAGTTCATGAAACGACATCCTGAATATTTCTTTTTGGTGCCGTTATGGGAACTATGAGTTCTTGGTAATGCCATTTGGGCTAACCAATGACCCTGCTACATTTAAGCCCTACATGAACCATGTGCTCAATAAACGATTATAGAAATTTATGTCGGTTTTCTATGATGACATACTCATTTATAGAAGAACTTGGGAAGAACATTTCAAGCACTTAGACAATGATGTTGGGAATTTTAGAAGAACTGCGACTTTATGCAAAAACCTCCAAACATGAGTTTGGTATGACTGAGATTATTTATTTAGGGCATGTGATTATGGGAGATGGGGTCAATGAATACTAGGAAAAGATCAGGGAAATCATCGAGTGGCCTACCCCGTGGAATGTGACATAGTTGAAAATCTTCCTAGGACGATGCACTTATTACAGGAATTTTGTTAATGGGTTCTCACGATTGATGGCACCTCTTACATACTTCACTAAGAAATGAGATTTCAATTGGAAAAATGAAGCACATTAGACCTTTAAGAATATGAAACAAGTGATGAGTTCATGTCTTGTGTTATCTTTACCATACCTCACTCAACCATTTGTGCTTAAGTGTGATGCTTTACAAATGGGGATAGGAGTCATGTTGATGCAAAATAACCATCCCATTGATTTTGAGTACTACAAACTCAAGGAATATGAGTGTCATTACTTGATATATGATAAGGAGATGTTGGTCATCATGCATACATTGACCAAATTTAGACAATACTTGGTAGGGAATATGTTTAAGTTGAAGACAAACAATAACGACTTAAGGTTCCTCATGGAGTAGAAAGAGTTGAGTGAGAGACAACAAAGTGGATCAATAAAATTCATGCATATGATTTTGAGATTGATTATGTCAATGGCAAGAAAAATGTGGTACTAATGCCCTTTCCAGAATACCACCTACTCTCTCCCTCATGGAGATTTCATCTAATTGGAATATCTTTTATCGATCGAGTACTTCAAGAACAAGTCTACTTGTGAGATCCTTTATGGACTGATCCGGGACAATAAATACCATGTTATTGATTACATCATTTATTACAGAGACAGGATCTACCTAGTACTAAAGTATTAACTTAAGGAAAAGATCATGCATGCAATGCACAACTCACCAGAGGCGGGGCACCCTAGATATTTGAAAACTTACAGGAAAAGTAGGGAAATATTTACTTCAAAGGGATTTAAGATGGATGTATTGATATTCGTGAGGGATTGCAACATTTTCTAACAAAATAAAGCAAAGCATACTCATCAAGAAAGGTTACTCTAGCCACTTCCCAATCTAGAGAAAAAATGGGAAAACATTTCGATGGATTTCATTACAAGGTTACCTCAAGTGTAGGGGAAGGATTGCATTTATGTGGCAGTTGATAGGCCCACAAAATGTGTACACTTCTTCACCATCCCTTCCTGATATTCAACAACATAGGTAGCAGAATTATTGTTTAAAGAGATATTATGATTGCACGAGCCGCCAAAGACCATTGTTAGTGACATGGACAATAGATTCATGGGAGGGTTTTGGCAGGAGTTGTTTAGGTTGGTTGGAACAACATTAACTCTAAGTACTCGTTACCACCCATAAACAGATGGGTAGTCAAAGATAGTCAAAAAATGGCTAGAGGGATTTATTAGAAACTATGTGTAAGGCCAATAAAAATCCTAGATAAAGTGGTTACACTTGGGAGATCATTGTTATAACACCACTTACCACATGTCAATGGAGATGACACCCTTCAAAGTCTTGTATGGGTATGATGCACCAACATTTATGGATCTATTGTTTGGAGACAACGGGGAACCTAAAGCTAAGGATTGGATTCAAGAGAACTAGGACATACTGTGACTCAAAGATAATTTTTAGATGGCTCAGAATCAACAAAAGGTTTATGTAGATAGGCATCAGGTGGAGTGTAGCTTTGAAGTAGGGGACATGGTATATCTTCATCTACTTGCCTACCGGAAATCATCACTTAAAATGAAAGGGAAAGAGAAATTGAATCCCAGATCTTATGGACCCTATAGGTTTTCCAAGCGTATAGGAGAAGTGGAATATGAGATAAAGCTTCCGAAGGGGTGAAAAATACATATTGTCTTCCATGTTTTATGCCTCAAGAAGGATCTAGGGTAGCACGTTGTCACTTCTATTGAGTTTCTTCCATAAGACAAATAAGGGTCATTGATTCTAGTTCCAAAAGAAATTTTGGAGGTAAGAGAATGAAATTTAAGGAACATAACCATTAAAGAGTACCTAGTTAAATAGAAGAATTTATCTATCGAAGATTCCACATGGCAAGGAGAATGGGTGATCTAACATTCTGGATTTAATTTTCTTGGCAACAAGCAATCTTGGTAGGGAGGACTATAATTTCCCCATCCACTTAGGAGACATAAGGGGGATATTCCGCTAGCCTAATTAAGTTCTTGTAGGAGGACAAGGAAAATGAATGAAGGGAACACAATTCACCTAGGAGAAAACCTTATTAAAGTTAAAATGGAGAAAAGGAGGCATTGGTCCTAGGCTAACGAAAAGTCACTTTCAAATTATAAAGTGAGAAAACCTAGTATGTTAAGTGACTTTATTAAAATACAAGGTAAAAGGGTGACAAAAGGGTTGAGTGAGTTATAAAAAAAAAAAAAATGAGGAGTCTCTCCTCATTCTCACATCTGATCACTTGAAAAATATATTTTGGAGAACTCTTAAGAAGAGAGACTAGGGTTTTGAAAACCCTCATTTTGGTTGTTGTTTTTGGTGTTGAAACTATACAACCTAGCTAGTATTGGAGTGGAATCACTTAGGTTCCAACATTGCACTTCATTGTTGATGAAGAAGAATACATTGATATAAATGGAGCAAATTTGGAAGTTTTGTCAGTTGATTTTATAATTTGTCTTTTAGTATTCCCTACTCTTCTATACAGGTTGACTTATGGGCTACACTAGGGTTGAGTTATCATTTTTTGTTGTTGGAGTATTGGGTTGAGTTCATCTTCTTTTTTGGGTGGTCGAGCCTAAGTCATTTAGGAGGCTGAGAGCACCATTAAATGGAGAGTCACAAATAGTCATAACAAAGGGAAATTATCTTTTTATGTAGGGAACAAGTTTGGCATCATTATGAATTCCAACCTCTGTCTTTGGGACAGAGTATTCTCTATTACTATGGGTCATTTTTTGTGCATTATTTTTCTCAAGTGGGAGGCCAAAATTATTGTCAAGTGTCATACCAACTCTTTGGGTCAAGTTCTTTAGAGTTGAGTTGTATTGTTGTGTGTGGAGGAAATTCTCTAGTCTATGCATACCAGACTTAGGGTTGAACCTACATTATTATCAATTCTGAAGGAATCCATTTATTGGTGGGACTTTTATAAGTTATTTCTAGAGGGGAAAGAAGAGGTATATTGTTGATGCAAGCGCCTATCAGTGGTATGTACAATTCTAAGTTTAATACAAGTTATATATTATTGTTTGAAGTTATTATAACATCTATTTGACATTGTATATGTTTATTTAAAAATAAATATAAAAGAATACACACATAACCATATGTATGAAAACTATTTGACGAAATGCCTTTGTAATAAACTTAAACAAACTTGGAAATATTAGTGGGAATTCTAAGATATTCCAAGGGTATCATTCAAATTGTGACTGAGGGTTATTGCCCAAACAAAGCGAATTGTGTCTCTTACTAAGTTGGTGCTTAATATTTGGGATTGGTGTCTCCAATATGTTGGTGCCTACGCATATTTGTAGCAATGGGGATTGATGTCTTGAATAGGTTAGTTCCTAAAAATATTTGTGATTATGGGGATCCGTGTCTTCAATAGATTAATTTCTACAAATATTTGAAAGCGTAGGTTGATGCCTACTAGGGTTTGTACCAATGGGGATTGGTATCTACAAGAGGTTGATACCTGAAAATATTTGTAATAGTATGTTGGTGCCTACAAATAATTATAAAAGAAATTTTGTCGTTTTCTCCTTAAAGGGTTTCCACATAAATATTGTGTTCCATATTTTGTAACTAATAGATCTCATATGTGATTGATTTCTTATGGCTCATTAATGTTCAAATAAGTAATAAATGGGGAGATGACTCTTGAAGAAGAACTAATTTGTTCCTTAAGCAAAATAAAAAATCTTAAGAAAAATAATTTGAAACAAACTGAGAAACTACAAAAACATGAAGCAGAGGATTTTGATGCAAAAGAAGAGGTGTCACAAAGCCTTGAAGAAATAAAGAAGACTATTATTAGCATAAAGATTCAATTGTAATAGGGAAAAAGGACAAAAGAAATTATCAGAGTCAAGTTGAAGGAAAACATGAAAATTGCAGGAAATTGGAACCTAAAATAGTTTTGGCCGCACAAACCAAGCATGGTGGGTGTGGTGAGATGTTGGAATATTCCTTCCCCCTTTATTAATTTATTTTTCTTCTTTTTGTTTTCTAATTTCATCTTTGTTTTTTCCATTAAATTTTATATAAATTTTTTGATACACACACATATATTTGTTTTAGCCTCGAGGGTTAGCTCAATTGGTTGAGTTCTTGTAGCTAAATCACCTCAGTAATGGGATGTCACGAGGTCAAATCTCCTCTACGCCCTTGGGGCTAGGCTATGCTAATAAATCAGTGGACGTGATCCCTTCGACTAGATCTGCCCAAATATTTCCTTGGGGTAATATATATATTTATATATATATATATATATATATATATATATATAATATATATATATATATATATAATATGTATGTTATGTATGTATGTATGTATGTATGTATGTTATGTATGTATGTATGTATGTATGTATGTATGTATTGTATGTATGTTTGTATGATGTTATGTATGTATGTATGTATGTATGTATGTATGTAGTATGTATGTATGTATGTTATGTATGTATGTATATATATAATAAAGAGAGAGAGAGAAGAGAGAGAGAAATTAGTTTTTTTTTTTATTTTTTAATTTATTTTAAAATTATTATTAATAATTGAAAATAATATATTTTTAAAGTGTTTTATTATTATTATTATTGAAAATTTTCTTTTGATATTTTTTTTTGGATTTTGAGAAAAAAATAAATAAAATAAAATTGTTGCTTTAAAAAAAATGTTTTTTTGCATCATTTTAAAAAAATAACACTTTTCCCACTTAGAAAAACACGATTTGTTTTATTCAATTTTTAAATTTCATTTTTCCCACTTAGAAAATTTATTTACAAATTTTTCTTAATTTTTAAATATAACTTATTAAAAAATAATGATTTAATGATTAAACAAAAATGATGTAATACCACTTTTAGATTTATAGTTGACTTCTTCTTCTTCTTTTTTTTTCTTTTTTTTTTTTCGATAGTACCAACGGTCAAGACTACAATTTGAAAAAATAATATAAAATAAGATAAATGTTAGAAAATTTTGAAAAAAACACTTAAGAAAGAGACATTACAAAAAACAAAAAAACAAAAAAAAAAACTTTAAATGATGATTTTTAACATTTTTGGTAGTCATGATATTTGGTCTTTAATTCCATGGTTGGAAAATGTTTGAATTTTAACCCTAGAAAAAGTGTGGTGATACTGCATCACCATTTTCGAATTTTGGTGCATTTGTTCATGTCTCTCATAGTCATGATATTTGTTTTTAAATGCCATGATTGAAAATTGTCTGAATTTTAACCCTACAAAAAAAAGTGATGTTGCATCACCGTTTTTCATTTCAACATGGTTTGCCATGTCTTAAATAATCATGATATTTGGTTTTCAATATCATGGTTTAAAAATGTTGGAATTTTAACCCTGAAATGAAAAAGAGGGATGTTGCATCACTACTTTTCAAAATCTGCATTAAAATCATAAATTGTTGTGACCTCCAAGAAAAAAAGCTTGATAATTTCTCATTAAGTCGATAACAATGTTATCATTATTATTTATTTATTTACCTTTGGATTATCTTTCCTCCATTTAAAGTTGATAGTTAAAAAACTTACATTTTTCATATCAATATGATTAGCAAACAATTTTTCATGGTATGAGATTAAATTACAAGTCAAACTCAATCTTGTTTCAACTTTTGACTTACCTATTTTCGATATTTCCTAAGAATTGGTTTTTTTAGAAAACCCTCTTATCATTTTTGGAATTGAGGGTTGTTGCTTAAACAAAGGGATTGGTTTCTCTTACTAAGTTGGTTTTTAATATTGGTGATTGGTATCTTTAGTAGGTCAGTGCCTACAAATATTTGTAGCAGTGGGGATTAGTGTCTCTAATATGTTGGTGCCTACGAATAGTTGCAGCATTGGGAATTGATGTCTTTAGTAGATTGGTTTCTACAAAGATATATAAGAGTATGTTGGTGCCTACTAGGATTTGTACTAGTTGGGATTGATTCTCTAGTAGGTTAGTGCCTAAAAATATTTGTAATAGTAGGTTTACAACTATAAAACATTGTAAATGAATTTTTGTGGTTTTCTTCTGAAAAGGTTTCCATGTAAATCTTGTCTTCCATGTTCTGCAGCGACTAGAGCTCATATGTGATTGTATTCTTATGGCTCACGAATATTTAAATAAGTAAAATTTGTCTTAAATTGATTCACCCCCTCTATTTTAGTATAAGTGTGTGATCAACAAATGGTATCAAAGTTGGCTCCTTTAGAAACAATTTGACCACAAGAAGGTAGATCTCATAATAACACATAGCTAGTCAAGAAGGTTTCTCAATAGACATAAAAGCCATGGAAATCAAAACAAATTTTGATATATCGGAAAATGATGAAACATATGGGGAGTTGGATCTTGAACAAGAACTCATTTGTGCCTTAAGGGGAATAATGAAGCTTAAAAAAAAACGAAAGGAGCAACTGCAAAAATTTGAATAGGAGGATTGTGATGCAAAAGAAAATATGTCACAAATCCTTAAAAAAACATAGAAGACTATTAGCAACCTAAAGATTCAACTAGAAGAGGGAAAAATAACAAAATAAGTTGTGAGAGTTCATTTGAAGCAAAATGAAGAAAATTGTAATAAGTTGGAAGCTAAAATTATTTCCTTCAGAAAGGAACTATAGAAGTCAATTGCTCAGTTGAATAGAAGCTTGAAGTTTGAAACGGGCATTGAAATATTGGATGATATTATCAATTGTCAAAGGTCACCATTCATCAAGATTGGTCTTGTCTATGATATGAATCATAAGACTCCTAAAGACAATTTAAATTCTTAGGATACAAAGAAATCAAAGAAAGTTAATGAGGAAAATATAAAAGATATGTTGATTTTCTCAAAAGCTCCACAAAAAATCAAGGCAACATGAAGAAAAATGAAGCCTCGTAGAAACTTTACCTTTCTCACAAGTACAACAAAGAAAAATTTAGAAGAATTTTTCCATCCAAGGAACCTCACACAACTCATTACCAAAAATCCTTCTTTTGTAATTGTTTTTTGTGTGATGACTTTGGTCGTAAAGCAATAGATTGTACAACAGATGCAAGAAATAATCGTGTTGAATAAAAATAGAAGTACTTATGGGTTTTCAAATAGAAACTATAATTCATTTCCCCCCATCGTTTTATTAAAATGTTGTATGTTATAAGTGAAATAAATATTAGCACATAACACATTTTTGTAAAATTGATCTTGTAGAATCTCATAGACAAAACAAGGAGGAAGATACCCTTGCCAAAGAGTTGCAATAGTTTAGAAAAAGAAGAGGAGTGAGAAGAGATAAAGGAGGATGTTTGTAGAAACTAAACTTCATGCCTAAAAAAAGGAAACCAATGATACATTGAAAGTGGATGCTCAAGCCACATGACAGGTGACAAGAGAAAGTTTCTCACTTTGGAAAACGTTAACGGAGGCAATGGAAAATTTGGAAATAATCTTGCTGCAAGGATAGTTGGAAAAGGTATTATCAGTCTCAATAATGGAAATACAAAAACATAAAATGTCTTTTGTTGAAGGTCCAAAACATAATCTTCTTATTGTTAGTTAAATGTGTGATGAAGGTCACACACTCACATTTCATTCTCAAGGTTATGAGATAGGGAATGGAGGCACATGACAATTAGTTGTAGATGCAGATAGAACATCAAATAAGGTATATATCTTCAATGATATTAAGGGAGAACAATGTTATGTGGAATAAATAAATGAAAGTTGGTTATGGCATAGAAGAATGGGCCACATGAACTTTGATATCTAGTGAAAATCAACAATCAAAAATCAGTGAGAGACATACCAAATATAAAAAACCTTCAAACATTATTTACAGACAATGTTAGCATGGGAAGAAAACAAGAACAAGCATGAAGGCAAAGGAGTACTCAATAATGAATCCATTGGAACTTGTTCATACAAATATTTATGGGATTACAAGAACATAAAGTCTACAAGGTGAAAAATACTTAATGTTGCTTATTAATGAATACTCAAGAACGACTTGGGTTGCATTCCACAAAGAAAAATCAGAAACATTTGATAGGTTTAAAAATTTGAAATCCTTGGTTGAAAACGAAATTGATTTAAAAATCAAGTGCTTGAGATCAAAGCGGGGAGGTGAATTTATCTCAAATGAATTTGAAGAGTTTTGTGATTTTCATGGAATAAAGAGACATTTTTTAGCTGCAAAAACTCCACAACATAATGGAAAGGTGGAAAGGAAGAATAAACTATACAAGAGAAGGCTAGAGAAATGTTGAATGAGAAAGGAAGAGTCCAAATATATAAGTGATGGCTAGAATAATGTTGAATGAAGAAAAATTATTAGCTAGATTTTGGAGAGAAGTGGTCAGCATCACAATCTACATTATGAATAGAGGGGAAAATAGAGTTAACAACAAAAAAACAACTTATGAATTATCGAAGGGTAGACCAACTAAAGTCAAATACTTCAAAGTTTCCAAGAGAAAGTGTTGCATAAAGAAAGATGATGAAGGTTTGGGAAAATTTGAATCCATTATTGATGAAGGCATTGATTTTAATGTTATGAAATTTACACCAGAGAGATAAATTATTACTAAGATTTACCGACATTTATAGAGAGGAATAATAAAATAACCAGCAACAATACACATAATATTTATCCAGGAAAACCCCAAGTCTGGGGAAAAACCCAACCCAATGACATCTCATTAGCATTGGCCAAAACCCTGGCCAATCGAGCCAAGTGAGCCTTCACCACTCACCTCGAGGCCTACATTACAATGAAGTATTCCCAACCTTTTATAGGCTCCATTAAATGCAATACCACGGTCCATAATACCATGGATACACTATACCATGTGCCCAAAACCACTACTATTTAACTAGGTCAACCTTGACTCAAACCCTAAGTCAATTTTACCTAACAATTCTCCCTTAAAACTTGGCTTGGGGTTCCTTGACTAAATCCAGCCAAAACCTAGTAAGTGAGACAATCTCGCTCACTCTAGCCCTTACCCCCTTCAAAGTTTTTGTCTGGGATTTGTTGACCCGACATCCCCCTATTACCTAGGTCTAACCTAGACTTTACCAGTAATTACCGAGGGGTATGCATGCTTTACCAGGTCTTATAGCAATATGCCCATTTACATGCAAATTAAAAATTTCACTCCATTATAATATTTTTTTTTGTTTACCCTTGTTGTTGTCTTTGTACATATGACATCAATGTCCATATAAAAATAACCCATCTATCGAATTACATGGGTCACCAACTGCTGTAACCGCCAGTTATCTAGGTGTTCTTTTCAGGTACATGGTTCATCAATTAATTAATCCACGTGCACATATCCTCCTCATTGACTGAATCTCTCATGACCCAATAGTGTGCAACTTTGCTTCACAATCTATGGCTTTTAATCTAGATCTGCAAGAAAAACTTAATTATCTCTCTATATACCAGGCCAATACAAACCCTTGGAAACAAAAAACATCCTTCTGAAGCCAAATTACCTCTGATACTAGTTGTTAAGAAATTTACGGCAGAGAGATAAATTATTACTGAGATTTACCAAGATTTACAGAGAGGAATAATAAAATAACCAGCAAAAATACACATAAATATTATACACATAATATTTATCCAGGAAAACCACAAATCTGGGGAAAAACCCAACCTAATGACATCTCATTAGCATTGGCCAAAACCCTGGCCAATCTGGCCAAGTGAGCCTTCACCACTCACCTTGAGTCCTACATTACAATGAAGTATTCCCATCCTTTTATACGCTCCATTAATTGCAATACATCGGTCCATAATACAATTGGTACACTATACCATGTGCCCAAAACCACTACTATTTAACTAGGTCAACCTTAACTCAAACCGCGAGTCAATTTTACCTAACATTTAAAGAAACCTTTGCCCTGGTTGCATTACTATAATCTATCATAATGTTTTTGGCATTTTTGGGTTTAAGGAACTTCAAAGTAGATCAAGTGGATCTCAAGTAAGCCTTTATCAATGAAATCTAGAGGAATAAGTATATATTGAACAACCATAAGGGTTCTTATTATCAAAAAATAAGTGAAAAATGAAAAAATCACTTTATGGGCTAAAGCAAACTCCTAGACCCTAGTAATGAGGACTTGGAAAACAACAATTTAAAAGAGGAATTATTTAAAATGATATATACATCAAGATAAAAGGATAGAACTAATTGATTGTCATTGTTTATGTAGATAATATCATTTTTGGAGGCAGTATGAACAAAATTTGGAAATAGGTTGTAATGGAAATGTAGAAGGATTTTGAGATGTATATACTTGGTGAGATATCATTTTTACTTGGTTTGGAAAATTTTCAATCCAACAAAGTCATATTCATTACATAAACCAATTATATCAAAGGTATGGAGAATAAATTCAGAATGGAATATTGTGCATCGGCCAACATACCCATGGTCATAGGATGTAAATTAAGTAAAGGTGATGAATATATAGAATCAAATCAAACATTTTATAGCCAATGATTGGTAGCCCACTGTATGTGAAAACATCAAGGCCAAGCATTATGCAAGCAATAGGATTGGTTGCATGGTTGAGAGTTGCACCAAAAGAAACTCATGTGTAGGCAGTGAAAGAATATTACTTGTGGTACTTAAGAGGTGAACATTTTACTCTAAAAACATATAAAAAAGTGGATTGGGTAGACAATGTTAATGATAGGAAGAGTACAAGTGGATGAGAATTATTTATGGGCAATAGTATAGTGTCTTGGTTGAGAAAGAAATAACCTTCATATTCTTTATCTATAGTAGAGGTTGAGTATATATCAACAACATGATGTTCCACAAAAGTTATTTGGGTGAAGCAAGAATTAAGAGATATCAAGGTAGAATGTGATCTTCTAATCTCAATAATTTGCGACAGCATAAGTGCAACAAATATTTCAAGAATTCATACTATACACTCGAAAAAAAAAATAAAAAAAATATAAATTAAAAAATATAAATAATAAATAAATAATAAAATAAAAAAAAAATAAAATAAAATTAAAAAAAAAAAAATAATAAATAAAAAAAAATAATAATAATAAATAAAAAAAAATAATAATAAATAAATAATAACATTTTTCTTTGACTATGGCATTATCTTATCTCACTCGTCAAACCATTACCCACAAGGAACTGGTTTGGATGAATATAGAAACATGAATCTAATGAACATCATCAAGAATACATTTGTAGAAAAGAAGAATATTTGGGATAGAAAAACCAAGTATGTTTTTTGGACTAATAAAGTGACAAATAAAAATTGTATAGGAAAAATCCCATTTGAGCTAGTCTAAATGATGGAAGTAACACTTCCAGTTCACTTGAAGATCCAAATTTAAAAGTTCATGTAACAATTTTCTTGAGATTTAGATTCCCTACAACACAGAATCAATTAGTTAGTGGAACTTGAGAGTGTTTGCCCCCTCTACCTCTGAAGTTTATTCTTCCTCTTCCTATTTGACCACCTCTTCCTCTAGAAGAATCTTGAGTAAGGTTCTTCTCTCTATGTGCAAGACACACAACCTCTTCAGAAGACTGAGGAGTTGTCTTCTTCCCAAAAGCTTTCTCTCTTTCAGCTATTTTTTTCACAAGGGAGTCAAAGGTAACATCTTTGAGGTTTCCATTTTCTTGCAATGACTCAAGATAATTTGAGTAAGTGGGATAAAGTGCCTTGAGAAAAGCTATCAGAGGAATGCCCAGTTCAACATTAGTGACTTTGATATCATGCATAATAGATTTTACTTCTAATGCAAGAGCAAGAGGATCACCATTTTGTAATTCAAGGTTGAACAATTTAATCATGAGTTGAACAACTTCAAGAGAAGAGTGTGAGTCATAGAGTTCCTTCAGTTTTTGTAAGGCTTCGAAAGAATTTGAAAATGGTGAAATATGGCGACTCACCTCTTCATTTACTGATGTTGTAATCAATGCATAAGCCTTGTTGTTCTTATTTTCCCAAATGGTGAATTCCTTACCTGAGGTAGGTTGTTCTAGTTCTTTGTCTCTGTCTCCAACACACACTCCTTTCCATAGCACATTAAAAATGGGAGTGTGTTTAATTTTCCTTGACCATTCTCGATAGTTCTCTTTCCCAGAGAGAACTACTCCAACAATAGATATTAGTGAATGCATTCCCAAAAAAAAATCTGATTTTGATTTCCAAAACAAACACAACCTTTTTGGATATCTTTTGTTTAGGTGGAAAACAGTTCACCATATTAATACTTTTAATGTAGCATATATTCCTCCACTCACAAATATATTATATGATGGTTTCAACATATAAACCATATAATATATATCTGAAAAAAATACCATCCAAAATTCTCATTCTATTATCACCATTCAAAAATCTCAACGAACTTTAATACTACCACCATTTTCAAAGGAGTTGAATTCCCTTCACACCATATACATTCACCATACCTCGAAATTTTGTCTGCAGAACTGTAGGAGTGAATTTGAAACCAGTTTGAAAAATACCCCAACAATCTTCAACGCTGTGACAACCGGAGCTATTGGAGTGGAGCTGAGGAACAACAATTTATATATGGCAAGGATTTATATGCAAACTTTCAAAATATTCATATTGAAATATCAGTGTATACATCATTTTGATATCAGACTAGTGTTTTGATATCAGACCAGCAACGCAATCATTCAATGCATATAAATAATTCGTACCAACAATATGCAGCGTTTTCTAATAGTCTCCAAATATTGATATAATGGAGGGTCGTTTGGTCTTCTACCAAACTCAGAGCGTACTCAATCCAGCACCATGCTCCAGGGAATAATAGACTCAAACGCAGTTGCAATCATAGTGTTGGCCATAACACCACGCTTCCAGTTGCGCCACCCTTCCAGCACACAGTCACGGCACTTCCTGGTATCACATGACCATTCCACGTAGCAACTGCCTCCAGTCTTCACAGTAGGCAAAGTAATGCCTTAATGCAGCAAATCGACCCTTCAATACTCCCACTGCATTTAGAGTAGTGAATTCAATAATGCACAAAATCTTGCAGGGATAAGATAGAGAAATCACCAGTGCATGTGTACAGGATGCAAAGAAGGTGACAATTATGTAAAAATAGGCAGAACATGAGGGAGTTACAAAGGGAGGAAAGCTCAAAATCAGAACTGGATCTAGTACCATGTCAGGCCAAGAGGTAACTCCTCAAATGAGATTATGTTATTCATTTAGGCTATTCATTATTATATACATGAGGGAGTGACAGTTGAGTTTCATCTCCCGATGACTCTCCATTTTCTCTATTATTTATTTACACTATTTACAGTTGTTCACTCAATCCCTATGATTAGGTTTCAACACAGTATACACAATAGAAGACAACAAAGATCAAATGGGACACAAAGATTTAGGTCAAAGACCATGGGAAAACCCAACCAAATTCTTCTTTTAGTAGATGTTCATCAAATTTTTAGCAGAGATACATAGTCCAAGTACATCCAACAACTAATCAAAGGTCAAATCCTTGACTTTCAAGTCAACTAATCAAATGTCTAATCAAAATATGAGACAAAAGTCAAATCTGGTCAAATAACAAGTCTGCAGTTTTTTAGCTCTGTCAGAGTCAAATTCAACAACAATCAACGTAACCCTAACTTATTGAATTCAATGGTCAAATATGCTCCAAAAAATTTGGTCAACTATTTAAATAATGAAGCCTCTTTTGCTCATTCAAACTATGTCAAAATAATCCATAAGATCTACCTCAAAAATTGGTCAAGGTCAAAGTCAACCATATAGAAACCCTAGCTTTAGATCTGTAGTCAACGCTAGTCAAAGTACCCAACAAAATCGGTATTCCTTTCCCAAAATTCAACCTCCAAGAACAAACCCAAAAATAAATTCAAATCACCCAAAGTCAGCATTGGCCAAAGGTGCCAAAATAGAAGTCAAATTCGGTCAACAGATTTCATTCTCTCCTCTTCGCATGTGCGATATCAGACCCTATAATTTCATACCAGATCAAACCAATAAAAGATGAAATGATGTGTGTGTTGGTGCCTCCAAGTGATGCCAATTGATGTGTATTGTTATTTGTTTTAGGTGGATGAATTTCTCCTTTAGGCTGACTTGTACTTTTTAAGGTTACTTGGTTCCAAATTAAAAAATAATATTTTCCCATGTGCAAATTTAACTTTTCCAAGGGCAAGTGGGGTCTCCTTAGGGCTTTTTCGGCTTCCCAAATCGGGAAATTGCTTCTTTGGCTGCCAATTTTCAAAACTCCCTCTCAGCTAGAGAGGAATTTATGGCTGCATCATAAGTCTCATTTCGAATGCACCTATCTCATCATCACTGCATCATAACACATCTCGTCTGATGTCTACTCATCTTGGATCATCTACTGAACAATGGTGCCTCGATCTATAGAAGAAGAATCATCATAGGGGAGATTAATCTACCACCCATTATCCAATGACAATAGGAAGGATACCACTTACTAACAGAAGTAAGGATCACACACATCTTATTGTCTGATGATCTTCTCACCTTGACCCTCAAGAATAAAGTGGTAGAACACTGCATCCTCTAACTTGGGGGAGATACCACTTACTATGAAAGGTAAGGATTAGACACATCCCAAGTCTCCTCACCCATTGGCCATATGGGTGGAAATCCCAGCAGTCCCATCTTGTGCGTAAGATTCACACTGGGGTATACTCGACAATAAAGGAGATACCACTTACCACATATAAGGATTAGGCACATCCTATTGTGAAAATAGGCATGATACCACTTATTATGGGAGATAAGGATCGCACACATCCTATTTTCCATGAGTTCCCTCAACCGCAGGAACTCTCCGGCTCCATTCCCCTTCTCGAGCTCAACAGGAGGGAAGAGCATAGCTCAGTGTTCTAGATCATCCATGACCACTTCGTGGAAGGCTCACATCCACCAGATAAAGGCTCATCTTTGAAGACCAAGAACTTCCCTTTTGACAAAGGCTTGGTAAGTATGTATGTTGTATGCTCATCAATCGAAATGTGATGGAGTCTTACGGCTCCTATCTACACCATGTCTCAGATATATTGATTTGGATCTCAATATGCTTGAACTATTGTGGAATACAGGGTTCTCTGAAAGTCATATCCCACTCTTTTGTCACAATATATCATATTCGTATTTATTACCTACTCAAATATCCCTCCAAAGATCTTCCTCAACTATATTTCCTCATAGCTAGCCATGCTAGTAGCAACGTACTCAACCTCAGCCATACTAAAGGCAATAAACTTGTACTTCCTGCTCATTCAAGATATCATGGCAGACCCCATACTAAACAACACCCTGATGTGCTCTTCCTCTCATCAACATATTTGGCCTAATCAACATCATTGTATCCCTGTAGTCTCACATCTCTGATAATATATCTTAGTCCAATATTAATAGTCCCATGCAAGTATCTTAGCACATGCTTAGCAGTAACCTAGTGTGCATGTAGTGGATTTTTCATAAATTGACTCAGAGTGTTGATAGAAAAACATATGTTTGGACTAGTTTTTACCAAGAACATTAGTGTCCCAATAAACTGTCAGTACTCAAAAGGATTTTCCAAGTCAAGTCCCAAAACTTCACCTCACAGCTTATTAAAATTCATCTCCATCAATGTGGCCATGGAATTGCATTCTGCCATACCAAATCTCTCCAACAACTTGACAACATATTTCCCTTAAGAAAGGAAAATCTCACCAGGTCTTTGCCACACCTTTAAGCCTAAGAAGTAGTGCATCAAACCAAGGTATTTCATGTCAAACCTAGAGGTCATCTCCCTCTTACATTGGAGAATAAGATGCTCTCCACCTATAAAGAATAAATCATCAACATATAAAACAAAAAATAGGGGCATACCTTTGACAACAATGAAGTAGAGATTCAGATCAACTTTGCTTCTCGTAGATCCAAGATTCATTAGATAACTATCAATGCAGGGATACCAAGCCCTAGCGGGTTTTCTTTAATCCTTAGAGTGCATTCTTCAACTTACATACATGAGTCTTCATGTCATGCTCCTCAAAGCCCTGTGGTTCCTCCAAGTGTACTTCTTCCTTGAGAATTCCATGAAGAAATGCAATATTCACATCCATTTGGTGAAGTAACTATCCCTCGCTAGCAACAAGAGCAACTATAGATTAGATGCTGGTATATTGGGAAACCAGTGCAAAGATCTCATCATAGCCTTCTCCCTCTTTCTAGGAGAATCCTTTAGCCATGAACCTTGCCTTGTACTTTTCAACACTTTCATTAGCATCATGCTTAATTTTTTATATCATTTAGAAGTCACGATAGACTTCCCTTTGAGCCTTAGAACCACTTTCCACACATCGTTCTTCACGATGGACTCATATTCTTTGGCCACAACATTCTTTCATACTTTATCTTTCAATGCTTCTTCAAAGGTGCATGTTTCAACTTGCATGATGTTTCTCATAGCTACAACATATCCTGATATCTACAGGGACATCTATGATATCCCTAAAGGTTCCTCTTACGGTAGCATGTCCCTTAGCATCTTGTAAAGTGTGGGAAAGCCATAATGGTATTTTCCTGGCAGGAGGACCACATGAAAGGGGATCGAAGGGGTCCATGGGTTCCATATGATCATCATCAACAAGATCGTCCTTTGGCTAATGCATAGGAGACTCTTCTTGTTCTTCCATGACATCATTTGTTCTTCAAACATTGCTAGGGGAAGGAGTTCCCCTTTCTTTTCCAAGGGCACCATCTTCATCAAATGTCACATCCCTACTAAAATCTATATTCCTTTGACCAAGTACATATATTCTATAAGACTAATATAATTTTCACAATAACCATCAAAAGTACCTTTCTTTTCTGAAGCTTCCAGCGATGTCCTCTTCTCTTTTTGCAAATGAAAATAGACGGGGAAACCAAAGATCCTCAAATGTCCAACGTTGGGCTTTTCACCTGAGAATGCTTCTTTGGGAGTCTTGTCACCTAAGGCTTGATGAGGAGTCTTGTTTTGAACATACACAACAATGTTTGCAACTTCTCCCCATAGAAACTTTAGCAACTTTTGATCATGCAACATGGCTCTAGCTGCTTCCATGATAGCCTTGTTCTTCCTTTCAGTTACTCCATTTATCTTTAAGTTGTAAGGTACAATGGTCTCCTTCTTGATTCTAGATTTCATGCAAAAGTAAATGAATTCATTTCAAGTAAATTATCCTCCATTGTCAGACCTTATTTTTTTTTATCTTCTTCCCTGTTTGATTTTCCACTAGAGCCTTGAATTCCCTGAACATATCAAATGCTTGGTCCTTTTTCTTTAAGAAGAAAATCCATGTCTTGCAAGAGAAGTCATCCACAAAAGTTATATAGTACAAGTAGCCACCAAGAGAAGTCACTAGCATAGGTCCACATAGATCATAACATATGAGTTGAAGTATCCCATTGGTCTTGTTTCTACTAAAAGGGAATGGTCCCTTCACCTTCTTTCCACTTGCACATCCTGGAAAAACTCCATCATGATTTACTTAAACCTCAGACATTCCAGAAACCATCCTTTTCACCTAAGGAAAAGATTCATAGTTAAGGTGAGCAAATATTCAGTGCCACAACTCACATTAATGAGAAGCATCATGAACCAAGGCTCACATAAGGATTCCATAGACTTTTTAAAGGCCTTAATTTCCCTCCCCAAGTGTGAAGGCATCTCTCATGCTAGTTCTCCTTGGCCAAGGAAGGACATTCCCATTAATGAATGTAACCTTCGAACCCTCATCTTCCATGGCATAAATCGAGACAAGATTCTTCTTCAATCCAGACACATATAAGACATCATGTAGATGTGTGATTGACCATAGTTAAAGTGAAAAGAAACAGATCCAAATCCCTTCACTGGATATGTAAAATTGTCCCTAAGAATTATCTTCAAACCAGACTCCCTCTCAACTAGTTTTGAGAGGACTTCTCTATAGCCAATGAAATTTCTAGAAGCCCCACTATATACCAACCAACTATCAAAAGAATATGGAGGAGAGGAACTAGAAAGAGAAGAAACAAGAAAGTACTTAGATTGAGTTTTAGCTGCATTATTTCCGCACCTTGGATTTCTTGATATCTTTTGAGGATAATGACCTTCTTCATGAGTAAAAGGAGCTTCTCTTCTTCTTTTATTGTTAGACTTGTTGTTGTTATATCCAAAATTGTTGTTCTTGGACCTTGGAGAATTACCATTATCCGAAGAATATTGAGCATAATGACCATGCATGTTGCAATTGTAGCATTGAACTTTTGACATGTTCCTTATAAATTTTCTATGGGAGTCCTTGGATGATAGAGTAGGCTTTCTTTAGTTAGCTGGTTCTCCTCTTTTTTTCCTCTTCTTGGCTTAATCAATAAATGCAGTGGGTTCTCCATCTTCATGATACTGAATTTTTCCTCTAGAGATCATCCTGGTCTCCTCTTGAGTGCACTTGCCCAATAGCTCATCAAATGAAGGAAACCTACCATTGTTGACAATGGTTGTAATAAATATCTCCCATATCATAGGAATACCTCCAAGGGCGATCAACACTAGCACTATATTAGATACAATCTCTACAACAGTCAAACATTGATCCTCGAGTTGGTATATCCTCATGAAGTATGATTGAATGGTCTCTCCCTTGTTCATCTTTATGTCCTTGAGTTGATTTTTCAAGGAAATAATTTGACTCAACTTGATGACTTCACATGTCCCAACCAACTTATATTACATTTCCTTAGACTTCTTCAACTTTGAAACATAAGTGATCAAATGATCGCTCTAAGAATCAATAATAATTTTCTTGGATTTGATCTCACATTTCTTGTACTTAGATTTGATAGTAGTAGAAGCACTTTCTAAAGGCTCAAGTACCTTGCCTTCAACATATTCCATCACATAATTCTCTTCCAAAGATAAATCCAACCCGGCCCTCCATGGAGTAAAATTTAATGATTCATACAATTTCTCTTCAATATTAAAGTATGAGGTATACATATTGACCAAGTCAAATAAACTTCAACAATAGATAAGATCTCTTCAAAGGGGTGATTTCTCTTGTCTCCTTGGGCTTGTCTTCACCTCAATCTGATTCCATGTCAATTCAATGTTATATGTTGTAACAATCATTTTAACAAGTTATTCTTTCAATAGAAATCACTTTTTCTAATTAATTTCAATCACCCAAACACAATGTGCAATTATAGATAGAACAATAAACAATATGCACAATAGAAGACAACTAAGATCAAATGATACACAAAGATTTAGGTCAAAGACTAGGGGAAAACCCCACAAGGGAGAAAACCCAACCATATTCTTCTTCTATTAGATGTTCATCAAATGTTCAATAGGGATACATAGTCCAATGACATCCAACAACTAGCCAAAGGTCAAAGCCTTGACTTTCAAGTTAACTAATCCAATATCCAATCAAAATATGAGACAAATATTTAAATCTGGTCAAATAATAACTCTGTATTTTTTCAGCCCTATTAACTTCAAGGTCTGTAATAGTCATTGAAAACCTAAACACTCAAAATCAATGGTCAAATATGACCCAAAAATTTTAGTCAAACAATCAAAGAATGCAGCCTCTTTTGCTCTGTCAAACTCAGTCAAAACAATTCAAAAATTATGCCTCAAAAATCATTCAAAGTCATCCTTGTGCAAACCCTAGATTCAAATCTATGGTAAACACCAGTCAAAGTGCCCATAGAAATCCAATCTTCCTTTCCCTGAATTCGGCCTCCAAGAATAGACCCAAAAATCAATTCAAACCAAGTCAAAGCGCCAAAGTCAATGTTGGTCAAAGGTTCCAAAACATAAATCAAGTTAGTAAACAGATATCTCTCTCCCCTCTTTGCACGTGTGAGCTTGGACCTTTCAATTTCAAACCAAAATGAACCAATAGAAGATGAAATTATGTGTGCGCTAATGCCTCCAAGTGATGTCAAGTGAGGTGTATTTATATGTGGTCTAGGTGTACAAATTTCTCCTTCATGTCGACTTGTACTTTTTTAGGTGACTTGGTTCCACATTAAAAATATATATAAATTATTTTCCCATCTGCAAATTTAATTTTTCCAAGGGAAAGTGGGGTATCCTTAAGGTTTTTTGGCCTTCCCAAATGGGGAAATTTCTCCCTCAACTATCAATTTTCAACAACGCTTGCTCAATGAAAGAATACCTTGATGCCTTTAACCTCAAATCCTTGTTACTGTGATCTAGAAGGTCCCTAGGAGTTGTGAGGCCCTGTTGTGCTTGTCAACAAGCCCCCCAACCATCTATTAATGTTAGTAGTAAAATATTACTTTAATAAATGGGGACCCTTTCAAAAAATATATATATACCCAAAAAATCAATCCTAGCATGTAGGTATTTTTTTATTTCTAGAATAAATCAAGATATCAAAAAAAAACCTATAAAACCATTAAAATGCTACTTTTTCATATTTAGCATGAAATGTATCACAAACGATACCTTTCTACCCACCACGATCTACGATGAAACAATGAAAAAAAGCAAACCTATATTTGAAAAGTGGTCATAATGTTAGAAAGTCCTTAAAGCTTCTTTAAAAAGCTAAAGTCTCGCATCACAACATCAATGTTTATAAAAGATTTCTCTTAAGAGACTACCCCAAAGGAATGCGATCTGTGAAATTGTGATGGTATAATAGCCTTCTCGCATCACATTTCAGTCATACAATACAAGCCTCAACCTATTATATGTCGATATTGTGAAATGCGATCTCAACCTGGACCCACCTCTTAATCTTTCCACCAACACATGCGGAGGTCCATTATTCATTAAAAAGAAGCCCGACAAGTGATGACGTTTGTTTATCGCATCTCGCATTTCGCACAAACTCAAAAAGTGGTAAGTTAAATGAAAACGAATTATGTGATATAGCGATCAGCGATATTGCTTTGCAAATCGTTATTATCGCAGTTTAAAGGCTCACCACACTAGGAGATTGTTTCCTGATTTACGATGTGAATATTTATGGACATTCAAGATAAAAGATAATGGATCATTAGTGGGCATTTATGAAGAATTAATTGCATTTGTGTGTGAAAGGTCATTTAGCATGATTTGATATCTTCTTACGTGATTTCAAATAAAACACCTTTATCATCTTTACTGGTTTTCTTCATCGATTCATTCCTATGTTTAGTATCACTTTTTATCCGATAAATTGTTCCTCTTGAAACTTTTAGGAAAAATCCACAGAATGGGACACTGAAAGCAATGGTGAAGAAAGGGAAAGTAGTCACCTCTGAGAAGTCAGAAATGAATCCTCTGTTCACAGATACTACATGTAATAAAGAAGCAAGGACGTCTACATGGGAGGTTATGTATCAGTTACCGGAGGAAGAACAACTAAGGATTCTTGAGATAAAAATTATAGTTGATGGGTGTGATTCCTCTAATGCTTCCATAACTGAGCTTGCATGCTCATTTCTGCACTAAATAGCCGCATGACCAAAAATAATCCCCTATATCGACATGGTTAAGTGGATCATTAACGACGTTGATATATCTGACAGAGAATTCAAAACAGGAGGCCAGGAAGTTATAGGAGCTTTCACTCCAGATAACCTAAGGCTTATGTACCACCTAAAGGAGCCACAGGTTACCTACAACAAGCAATTTGTTGAGAAATTCGTCAAATAAAATGAGGACCCAGTGCACTGCAAAAAGAATTGGTCAAATAATGATGAAAGAATCAATAAGGAAAAAAAACGGTATGTATGCCATAGTGTTTGTTTGTTCCCCTTTCTGTTTTGTTGCGGCTATGCTATGTAGACTATTTGGCAAACCCCACAGTAATAAATTCTCCTCAGAATGGTTGCCCTTAATAGATGCAGTCATTAATGCAGAAATAATAGATTGGGCACAAATCCTTTATGATAATTTAGCTAAAGCAATTATAGAGTATAGAAGGAAAAGAAGTATTGCTTCGAGGGTTTACCCTCCGTTTTTCATGAGTGCTTATGTAATGGATGCTATTTTTTTTTGTTCTAAATTCCCCCTTGTGGGATGGAAGTGGACTATTCAAGATCCACTTCCTATTCACATCCACCACAAAGACATGTGGGAATCCAATTTTGAACCACATTTTTTCAAGATTTGTCACGAGGTTATGCTTCCTATCCATAAACTAATTTATAACCGAGATGCCCCCAGATTCTCCCAATAAGCCAAGGTAGACATCCTCCCAGTAGCCCGATGGTTCGGGGAAGAGACATTTGCATATATCAGAGTATTTGGCAGCATCGTCTCTCCCCATGTTCTCCCTTTCTATGTCCCAGATAAATTAATGGCTAGAGAGATAGCCTATCAGACCTGCAGTGAAGGAAAGATGAGCAAAACATTCAAGGAGTCAAACAAGGCCATTTGGCCTCAATTTCCTGTGTCATGTGGAGTGTTCACATTACATGACCTTGGACATGCATTCAAGGAAGTAGATAATATTTTGTCTCTATGATTACCTAAGTTCCACGGAAGACAATATGACCCATTCGGTATTGTCAAGGATTTTACCACTATGGTCAAAATAAAAATATTCTGCAATGAGAAGGACCCATTTGATGATGTTTTCTTACAGAAGAATACCTTCAAAGAAGTGAAGCATATGGCACAAATACTTTTTGATCAAGAGCGTCTTGAAGCATTTTATAGCTACAGAGAAAAGAGATTATCAAAGGTCCCATTGGACTAATTGTTAATTGAACCAATAAGGGAGCCCACTCATAGTGTAAACATAGATGGTGACTTTAAGGAAAATCTAAAACTAATTCTGGAGAGGAATCCCGAGCGAAATCTGTCAAGGGATCCGAGAAGTCATCAGAAAATAGGAAAAGCAAGAGCAGGGAATCAATCAAGAATACAGCCCAGTCTGCAGCAAAGACAGATGAACAGACTTCGACCATCAAGCAGACTGAAACCCATACTCCCTCTATAAATCTAATAAGGCCTCGGGTAATTAATTTGGAAGAGGAGTGGGATAATTTCAACAAAAAACTCAACACAGAGGAACAAGCACTGGAGACACAAATGACACATCACGAAACAACTCCGAAAATTATAATAGGGGGAACTGTGAATACTCAAGAAATAGAACACATTCCTGTTACCCCCACCTCTGAGATTGTTTTGAGAATAGAATAAATTCCCCCTCTTGATCTATTTTACAGCCCACAGCACAAGGTCATTGTTAAGAGACAGAGAAGAAAAGAAATTTGGAACCCACAACTGCTACCACTCTAGACAATGAGCCGATGGATTTCCTATGGAAAGACTCATCCACCGACCCATTGGCCAACCTCACCAGACTCTTGCAGTTCGCAGGTGCATACGCTACAGAAACCATTGACAAAGCAACAGAGGTACAACTACTGCTTAAAGAAGACAAAATTTTGTCACTTGAACAGCAGTTACAGCAAGCCAAAACCAACCAACAAGCAAAAATACAATTGGCTAAGCTACAACAGGAGTTCCAACAAATGTAAATAGAACATCAAAGAAACTTGGCAGGTAAGGAGGCACATATACAGAGCATAACAGATCTGCATAAGGATGACCCAAATATTGATTAGTTTTTCACTTAAGCACTCGGTCTCAACTCCCACCTCACATACCAAAAAGAATTTCTATGCCAAAAAATCTCGCAGTGGAACTCTCACTGCGAAACAAACAACAAATTAACAAGCCAAGTTATGGAAATGCGACTCGAATATGATGAAATTCTTAAAAAGGTTTCAGATTTCGTAACTTGGCAAAATTCTAAAAACGGGAGAAGAGCCGACATGCCCAAACTGGATGAATCACACAAGGAGATCTTATTTGCAAGTTGGTATTCTCGACTCAAAGAGGCAGAACAAGCAACAGAGGATGCAGTAGTGGCAGCAAATAGCGTCATTGAAAGTGTAAATGAAAATTTGCATAGTGCTAATCTTATGGCAGAGACCACCCCTGGTTTCCTTCCGAATGCAAAAAAACTTGAATTACAATGGAAACAGGAAGCAGAAGAAAGAGCAGAAGCAATTAGGCAAGTGACCAAGTTAAACTGGGAGGCATATTGGCAATATCTGGTAAAACCACACATCCAGTGGATGACCCTGATATGCCTAAGTGTTTCTACCGAGAAAATGGTGTCAGCGCTCATCAATGCCATGTTTACAGGACAACTGAAAGCCGAAGTCAGCCAACCTACACTCTTCAAGACCATGCCAGATATTTGTGATCTCAAAGATCGAATGCAAGATTAGTCATTATGCACATCTCTATTTTTGTTTATTTTGCTTAAATTGAGGCAGGTCGTTTAAACCTCCTCAACGTTTTTTTGTAATAATCTATTTTTAGTTTCATAAGTTAGTATTTAAACCCCTCTCATGCATTTAGAGAGGGGTCCAGAAATTTTATCAGAAACATTCTTCAGAACATGCATTTTTGTCCCTTTGAGGAAGTTTTGGTGAAATTAATTGAACAGGATTTATTTTCTACTTGAATTTGACATCTTCTACTAAAATTGCACTTTTGTACTCTTAGATTATGTTTGATGATTTGAAAGTAGATCAATATTGCTGGAGCACATGAGTAGAACGTATTATAAGTGGTACTTTTATCTCTTAATTATTTTTACTTATGCATCAAGCAATAAATTGTCTTCAAGTTATTTATGTATGAAAGTTTGAATTTTTTATTGACATTATTGCACTATTGTATGATGATGATTTATAGTTTATGCTAAATACATGAATGATTTTTATGCGATATATCTCTCATATCGTTTCGCCTCTTTTTATACGAAATTATCATTATTAAACGAATTCACTTCTTATTGTAATTGAATGATCTTCATTATCAATTGCTTTCAGACATCATTTTAGATCGCATATGTCATGTTACTCCCGGAATAGTTATAGTTAGACAAATATTTTTCATTAGGGAAAATTACACATGATTATTAGTTAAATTAGATTAGCTTGAGGATAAGTATTACTCCAAAATCTCAAAACATCATCCTGTTAGCACAAGCATAAAAATAGATTGGGAAACTAGTCCCATCATCCCCAGTCGGAGCCACTATTCCAAACAGAAAAGGAGTTGTCCCAAGGTCCGGACCGGGTGGTTATCCCCCTTGTTGAGGCTACGATTTTCAAGCCTTCAACATATTTGGCACTAGAAGGATGGCCTGACTATGAATGGCAAGTAAATCTAAATCTACATGCCATTCTAAGAGTAAAACTCCCTCACCATCACCTCCAACTTCTCGTTCGCATTCCCAATCTCCTATTCCCAAGCGAGAAGCTGAAAAGAAAAATACAGAGCCCACTGCTGAAATCCTAAACTAGCTAGGTTTTTCTTCTTCTGAACCCCTTGAAGTACAATCTTTAATCCACAAATTGCAAGGGATTTCAATATCTCAAGGAGAATCTGAGTTATCCCAAGGCAATATCACTTCTCAATATACCCAATCGCAATCGCTAACTAGAGCACATAGTGCAAAACTTGGAATCCGACCATTTGAATTCCCTCTACCAAGTCATAAAAGGGCTAAGAAGACATGATCTGAATCTCACAGCGAGGTTCTTTCATCATCATTGTCCATTCCATCCATATCATTGCAAGGTCACACACCCGCTTCCCAACTCCAGATCATGATTCACATAGGTACAGGAGCTGCACCATCCTCTACCCAATCACCTTCAACCACTGCTTCACCCTCTTCTACTAATATACCAACAATGGCATAGAATCAACCAAGGCCATGGACCAACCCAGGAGCTGTTAGAATGGTTGGAACTTTGTCCCAATTGCCAACACATCCAAAAAACGGTTACCTAAATTTAATCTTGATAATGGCCTGTTAGCTGAAGAACATATAAATAATTTCATGTTGTCCATTAATTTGAATGGAGTAGCAGAAGAAGACACAATTGTAATATTATTCCCATATACTCTACAAGGCGTAGTAGGATCATGGTACTTTTCGTTACCATCAGGCTCTATTAATAGCTGGGATGCTTTTCAAGAGAAATTTTTAACTAAATTTGGAGATGATAGGTCTACAGCAACTTTGATAAATGACCTCTCCAATTTGAAAGCCAAACCAAAAGAACCCATTAAGGACTTCAACTCTTGTTTTAATAAGATATTGAATAAAATACCTACGGCGTCCAAGCCTAGCGATGAGGTCTGAAATGAATGGTACATTTCTTCTCTACCTTCAAACACAACCATCTTCGTTGATAGAGCTGTCAAACCAACATTAGCAGAAAATATTAAAGAAGCAATAGCTGTTGAAAAACGTATCTTGGCCGTAGAAAAGAAAAATGCATTAGAGGAAAGAAAATCCAATAAAGTAACCTCTAGAGATGATTCTAGGAAAAAACCACCAAAGGATCCTTTTGATCTGGAAGGGTTACAAAAAGTCCTCAAGACCATGTCTAACAAAATGGTTGACATAAGAATACAAGTAGCAGAATCTTCTTCTAAGAAACCCTTTAGACCATATAAAAGGAATGCCCCAACCGATCCTAAATCTCCAAATGCTATATCGAACGTTGAATCGGATGGAGATGAGGAAGAAGCCTCAAATGAAGAATAAACGGATGATGAAGAACTAGTGGAATTACAAGGAATGTGGGATTTTATCCTTCCAAATGAGGAAGATCAAGAAGCACTACTTGTTGCCACTAGAAGCAGAAATCAGCTTGATCCACCTCAATCAAGTTCAAAACAGAAAACTTCAATGCCACCTCCCAGAGATAAAGTCGTAGGTAAGAAATCTTCACCGAAATCTACTCAAACAAACCCTACCCAATCATATTATTCACCTTCATCCAAAACTTTGATAATTCCTGACGAAATGGAATACAATATTATTGAGGATGTGAAGAAAACTAGGGCAACCATCACCTTTCATGAGCTTAGTAAATTAAAACATCAGAAAAAGCTACTTTTGAAAGAACTCAAAGCAGTTCCCACTACTCTGCTTCCTGTCGCAGTAATATCACAGGCCGCTCAGGAAATGGGAATACCCCCTAGTATTTCTGCAAACAAAATTGATCCAACCGACATCGCTCTAATTGGCAGAAGATATAAATCTCATACTCCTCCATTTCTCCTTACTTTTGAAGTCTTTAATAAAAACTTGCACAAATGTTTAGTTGATTATGGTGCTTCATCTAACATTTTGCCTAGAACAGTCTGTGTTAGGTTAAATGTCCAGCCTCAGAAATCTGCAGTACGAATAGTACAATTAGATCAGTCTAAATTCGAAGTTGTCAGAGAACTTAATCAAGTAACCATTAGACTTTCATCAAACCCAAAAAATTTTCAAGTCATTGATATACTTGTAGCTGATATTCCTGAATTCTATGGCTTAATCCTTAGTAGGGACTAGTCAGAAAAGATCCATGGTTACTTCACAACTGACTGGTCTCACATGTGGCTTCCCTATAACGGCAAGCCAAATCAGATAAGGGTTGATCGAGAGAAACATCAAAAATATATAGTGACAGAACTGGAAGGAGAAAATGAGTCGGTAGCATATAGCAATAACATAATCGAAAACTATTATGTTGAGTCATTCCTAGGGAATTTCAATGCTCATACTTCACCTTTATTAGAAAACTCTGTTGTATCTCAAATCAAAAATTATTCCCAAACAGACACCTCTAAATGTGTGAATTTTGTAGATAAACATGTACATAAATCTTTATTTTGGAAATTATTTTTTGATGGATCTAGATCCAATGATGGAGCAGGGTCAGTATGCATATTAGTTAGCCCAAAAGGGGAAAATACTATGCTAGCATCTAGACTTGAATTTGATTGCACAAACAACATTGCTGAATATGAAGCGTTGGTTCAAGGTTTGTACAAGGCAATTGGTCTTAATATCAAATACCTCCAAGTGTTTAGAGATTCCAAAATTGTCGTTAGACAAGCAAGAAATACTATACATTGTCTGTTAGGACATTTGAAACACTATCAATCATTAGTCCAAGCCCTAACCTCACATTTTACACCGTTTAATATTTCCTCTATCCCAAGACTCCAAAATGCTAGCGTCGATCTCCTAGCTAATGTAGCTTCCAAGCTTATTCCACCAGAAGATTACAGCCCAAATCGATTCTCCATTGAATTAATTTTAAGGTCATCTATTCTTGATAATATCACCAACTGGAGATTATTTAACAATGATCCCAATAGCGTAAGCTTCCTCACTTCAGAAGGCTCTTATGATGACTAGATAGCTGATGAAGACCAGCATGCCAACCAACTGAAGCAAGAAACCAACAACAACGCTATACCAAAATCTGTAGTTAAATTGGAAGATTTATATGACCTCAAAGATAGATTCAAACGGTCTACTAATTCAAAACTTCTGATTTCAACTCTGAGCTATGAATTGATCAATCTTGGAACTGACATGAAACCACAAAACACCAATCTAGGTATCAGACTCACATCGAAAGAAAAATCAGCTTTTATACGTTTATTGAAACAATATAAGAATGTCTTTGCTTGGAATTACGATGATCTTAAAACCTAACACACTTCTATTATTCAACATACTATTCCTATGACCTCTGATGAAAAACTTGTTTAGCAGAAATTGAAGAAAATTCATCCTAATTTAAAAAGCCAGATTAAATCTGACTTAAATAAACTACTAAAAGACAAAATTATTTTTCCTGTCAGACATTCCAGGTGGGTCTCCAATCTCGTCCCAGTCAGAAAGAAAAACGTTGATATTCGGAATTGTATAGACTTTCGCAAAATCAATAAAGCTTTCCAAAAGGACAATTTTCCATTGCCTCCTATGGAACATATATTGCAATTAGTTGTAGGCTCAGAACTAATGTCCTTTCTAGATGGTTTCTCAGGTTAAAATCAAATCTTAGTCCATCCAGATGATCAACTAAAAACTACATTCAGAAAAAAAATGGGGCACTTACGCCTATCGAAAGATGTCGTTCGGACTAATTAATGCTGGTGCCACTTTCCAAAGAGCCATGGACATTGCCTTCAAGGGTTTAGTAAACATGTCAGTGGTAATCTACTTAGATGATATAACTATATATTCCAAAAAATGTAGTAATCATCTAAGATATCTAAAACAAATCTTTGAACGTTGTCAAAAGTATGGGATTTCCCTTGAAGTCTTTTTTCTCTTTAAGTGAAGGAAAAATCCTTGGATTTATTGTGTCCAAAACAGGGATTCATATTGACCTAGACAGGATTAAAGAAATTTCAGAAATACCTTTACCCCATAACAAAAAATCGATGCAATCTTTCCTTGGTCAAATAATTTTTGTCAAACGATTTGTCCCTGACTTCTCAAGAATTGCATTACCCCTTCAAGCCACGATAAGGAAAAAATCTCTATTTAAATGGGATCAGTTGGAACATGAAGCTTTTAACTTGATAAAACAAGAAATCATAAACACCCTGTCTTTAGCAACGCCGAATTTTTCCAATCATTTCACTTTGTACACCTTCACTTCCAAGAAATCATACGCAGCCATATTGACACGAGAAAATCAAGACAAAGCCGAAGCCCCGATTTCTTTCTTTAGCTCAAATTTACAGGGAGCTAAATTGAATTACTTAGATGTTGAAAAACAGGCTTACTCTGTTTTCAAATCAATAAAACACTTCAGATTGTTTCCTCTCAAAACCCACACCAAGGTGATACTACCATTCCCAACAGTAAGAAATCCTCTAGTACAAAGGGATGTGGGTGAAAAAAGAGCAAATTGGGTTACGGATTTGCAAGAATATGACATTGAAATCAAACCATCAAACATTGTGAAAGGTCAAGGTTTCTGTAGGATGTTGGCAGGAGCATCGAATATGTCAAAATCACAGGATTCAGGTGATGAGGTACAAATCTATGAGGTAAGCCTTAACGACAGTGAATCAACATATGCTGATATAATATTCTATCTAAAAAATGGATATGCACCTCCACATTTGAATCACACAAAGAAAAGAGCCTTAAGGTTGAAAGCTAAACAGTATCAAATTGTCAACAATGTGTTGTTTAGAATGAATTATGATTCTATTTTGCTTAGATGTCTCGAGAAATCTGAAGCAGAGAAAGTATTGCAGGAACTTCACGATGGACCGGCTGGCAGACACTTTGCAGGGGATGCTACGGCACATAAAATCCTACGTGCAGGCTATTACTAGCCAACCCTATTCAAAGATGCACACAGTTATGTAAGGGAATGTAAGATATGTTAGACAGCTGCCGGAAGACAGAAGAAACCAGCATTATCATTACAACCAGTCAACATTGATCAACCATTTGAACAGTGGGGATTGGACATAATAGGTGAGATCGTTCCTCATTCTTCTAAGCAGCATAAATATATCCTTACAGCCATTGGTTACTTCACCAAATGGGTAGAAGTGATTCCACTCAAGGTAGCCAACACTAAGAACATTAATGAATTTATAGATCAATTTATCATCACCAGGTTTGGTTTACCTTCTGCCTTAATGTTGGATAATGTGTCTTACTTTTCAGGCAATGATATGAAAGAGTTTGTTCTTAAAAGAGGCTTTAAACTTAAATATTATGCTAATTATTATCCACAAGGAAATGGGTTAGCCGAATCCACAAATAAGAACCTTATCAAGATTATTAAATGAACTACTGATCAAAGTCAAAAAAAACTGGCATAAATCTTTAGTGTTTTCTCTATGGGCAGATCGAATAACTCAGAAAACCTCCATCGGCACTTCTCCTTTTAATCTGGTTTATGGGAAAGAAGTTGTCTTACCAACAGACATAGTTATTCCCTCATTTGCCTTTGTTCGATTCATCGAGGAAACTCCTTCCTCGTTTATGCAACATAGACAATTACAAATCCTTAAACTTGAGGAGGAACGAGAAAAGGCTAGAATTACCCATGCACATCATCAGCAGTTAGTCAAAGCATCCTTTGATTCAAATTATGTATCTTCAAAAAATTTCCAACTCGGAGACTTAGTGTTAAAATGGGATAAAGCCCATGAAGAGAAAGGCAAGCATACTAAGTTCCAACAAATGTGGCTTGGCCCATTCTAGATTGTCGAGCAAATAGGCCCATCAACTTTTATGTTACAAGATTTAGCAGGTAAGAGAGACCTCTACCTGTTAATGGGCAAGTCCTAAAGAAATATTTTCCATAGAAGATGATATATCCTTATCACTGTATAGTATACTCTTTAGTTAATTTTCTTTTGAAATAATAATACAAGTTGAAAACATTTACGTTTGGTTTTACTGAAGGATAGTTTCTCTTTTTAATTTTGTTTTTCGCTTGTATAACTAGAAATGGTTATGAAAATTAATCTTCATTCATGAAATAAATAGTTGAGTGCTACAGCTCCAAAACTGCTTGTTTTTTTTTCTCAATTATCTGATCTTTGATAAAACTTAGCTTCAGAAAGAAATTTTCTTTACATCAGACAGGAAAAGTATCAATAACAAAGCAAAGTTTCTCTGCGGAAAAGCATCTTTAAACTCTACGATTGTCATCCAGAAACTCTTAAGGAGCCAATGATTCCCCCCACTTGAGTAGCTTTCAATTTTAGAGTGTAATTAAAAGATATACTTTAAACTTAAAGGATAAGAGGTCTCATCAAGAGCCATCTTACAACGATCATAAGATTATAACTAACTGACATTACCAATATTGAATACCAAAACAGGGTAATGGCTTGAGATTAATCAATCAAAAGACAAGGGTTCTCATCAAGAGCCAGCTTGTACAGCTCATTTACAAATCAAGTGAATGGCATTGTCAATTTTGACTACCAAACCAAGACATTTTCCTTTAAGAAATAAAAGAAGAATGAATTACTTCAATAAAATAAAGAAAGCATCAAGTATACAGAAGAATTTATCTTTAAAATTGCATTCTTACTTAAGTGGGATACTGAATCATTGATGGGTAACAGGTAACCCTATCGAGGCTATGAATGCCTGCTGGCAGCAGAGGCTCTACCTACGAAAAATGAGTATGCCAAAACTAATCTAATGAGATTCTTTTGCTTTTATCTTTATAACCAAGTAATGACTAATGTAGGTAAAATGACTACCTGTGAGAAAAGGGCAATCAAAAGAAAGATAGTTAGAGCAGATGTTGTTTATTGATAAATGAGCAGTACTACTTACCTTGTATTCCATGCAATTTAGTTTTATTTTCAAAACTATCTTTATTTTAGAAGTTTTAGAAATTTCAAAAAAACCTCAGAGATAACTGGTTCTTCCAAGTGAATCACCAATTGTTGTGCTTGTCAACAACTCCCACCCATTTATTAACGTTACTAGTAAAATATTACTTTAATAAATGGGGACCCTTTCAAAAATATATATATACCCAAAAAATCAATCCTAGCATGTAGGTATTTTTTTTTTTTTAGAATAAATCAAGATATCAAACAAAACCTATAAAACCATTAAATACTACTTTTTCATATTTAGCATGAAATGCATCACAAACGATACCTTTCTAACCCACCACAATCTATGATGAAACAATCAAAAAAATCAAATCTATATTCGAAAAACGGTCATACTGTTAGAAAGTCCTTAAAGCTTCTTTAAAAAGCTAAAGTCTCGCATCGCAACATCATTGTTTATAAAAGACTTCTCTTAAGAGACTACCCCGAAGGAATGCGATCTATGAAATTGCGATGGTATAATAGCCTTCTTGCATCGCATTTCAGTCATACAACACAAGCCTCAACCTATTATATGTCGATATTGCGAAATGCAATCTCAACCTAGACCCACCTCTTAATCTTTCCACCAACACATGCGGAGGTCCATTATTCGTTAAAAAGAATCCCAACAAGCGATGATGCTTGTTTCTCACATCTCTCATTTCGTACAAACTCAAAAAGTGGTAAGTTAAACGAAAACGAATTATGCGATATAGAGATCTGCGATATTTCTTTGCAAATCGCAAAATTGCTATTATCGCAGTTTAAAGGCTCACCACCCTCGGAGATTGTTTCCCGACTTACAATGTGAATATTTATGGACATTCAAGTTAAAAGATAACTGATCATTAGTGGGCATTTATGAAGAATTAATTGCATTTGTGTGTGAAAGGTCATTTAGCATGATTTGATATCTTCCTACGTGATTTCAAATAAAACACCTTTATCATCTTTATTGGTTTTCTTCATCAATTCATTCCTACGTTCAGTATCATTTTTATCCGATAAATTTTTCCTCTTGAAACTTTCAGGAAAAAGTCGTAGAACAGGACGCCAAAAGGAATGGTGAAAAAAGGGAAAGCAGTCGCCTCTAAGAAGTCAGAAATGACTCCTCTATTCATGGATACTACATGTAATAAGGAAGCAAGGACATCTACATGGGAGGCTATGTATCAGTTACTGGAGGAAGAATAACCAAGGATTCTTGAGACAACAATTACAATTGATGGGTGTGATTCCTCTGATGCTTCCATAACTGAGTTTGCGTGCTCATTTCTGCACCGAATAGCCACACGACCAAAAATAATCCTCTATACCGACATGGCTAAGTGGATCAATGATGACACTGATATATCTGACAGAGAATTCAAAACAGGAGGCCAAGAAGTTATAGGATCTTTCACTCTAGATAACCTAAGGCTTATGTACCACCTACCGGAGCCACAGGTTACCTACAACAGGAAATTTGTTGGGAAATTCGTCAAAGAAAATGAGGACCCAACGCACTGCACAAAGAATTGGTCAAATAATGATGAAAGAATCAAGAAGGACAAAAACGGTATGTATGCCACCGCATCTGTTTGTTCCCCTTTCTGTTTTGTTGCGACTATGCTATGTAGACTATCTGGCAAACCTGACAGTAACAAATTCTCCTCAGAATGTTTGCCCTTAATAGATGCAGCCGTTAATGCAACAATAATAGATTGGGCACAAATCCTTTATGATAATTTAGCTAAAGTAATTATAGAGTATAGAAGGAAAAGAAGTATTGCTTCGAGGGTTTACCCTCTGTTTTTCATGAGTGCTTATGTAATGGACGCTATTTGCTTTGGCTCTAAATTCCCTCTTGTGGGATGGAAGTGGACTATTCAAGATCCGCTTCCTATTCGCATCCACCACAAAGACATGTGGGAATCCAATTTTGAACCACAGTTTTTCAAGATTTTTCACGAGGTTATGCTTCCTATCCATAAACTAATTTATAACAGAGATGCCCCCAGATTTCAAACAAGGCCATTTGGCCTCAATTTCCTGTGTCATGTGGAGTGTTTGCATTACATGACCTTGGAAATGCGTTCAAGGAAGTAGATAATATGTTGTCTCTACGATTACCTAAGTTCCCCAGAAGACAATATGACCCATTCAGTATTGTCAAGGATTTTACCACTATGGTCAAAATAAAAATATTCAGCATTGAGAAGGACCCATTTGATGATGTTTTCTTACATAAGAATACCTTCAAAGAAGTGAAGCATATGGCACAAATACTTTTTGATCAAGAGGGTCTTGAAGCATTTTATAGCTACAGAGAAAAGAGATTATCAAAGGTCCCATTGGACCAATCGTTAATTGAGCCAATAAGGGAGCCCACTCCCAGTGTAAGCATAGATGGTGACTCTAAGAAAAAATCTAAATCTAATTCTAGAGAGGAATCCCGAGAGAAATCTGCCAAGGGATCCGAGAATTCATCGGAAAATAGGAAAAGCAGGAGCAGGTAATCAATCAAGGATATAGCCCAGTCTGCAGCAAAGACAGATGAACAGACTTCAATCATCAAGCAAACTAAAACCCATACTCCCTCTATAAAGCTAATAAATCCTTGGGTAATTAATTTGGAAGAGAAGTGGGATAATTTCAATAAAAAACTCAACACAGAGGAACAAGCACCGAAGAGGCAAATGACACATCAAGAAACAACTCCGGAAATTATAACAGGGGGAACTGTGAATACTCAATAAATAGAACACATTCCTTTTACCCCCACCTCTGAGATTGTTTTGAGAATAGAATAAATTCCCCCTCTTGGTGTATTTTACAGCCCACAGTACAAGGCTATTGTTAAGAGACAGAGAAAGAAAAGAAAATTGGAATCCACAACTACTACCACTCCAAACAATGAGCTGATGGATGTCCTCTAGAAAGACACATCCACCGACCCATTGGCGAACCTCACCAAGCTATCACAGTTCACAGGTGTATACGTTATGGCAACCATTGACAAAGCAACAGAGGTACGACTGCTGCTTAAAGAAAAAGCAAACAAAATTTTGTCACTTGAATAGCAGTTATAGCAAGCCAAAACCAACCAACAAGCAAAAATACAATTGGCTAAGCTACAGCAAGAGTTCCAACAAATGCAAATAGAACATCAAAGTAGCTTGGAAGGTAAGGAGGCACAGATACAGACCATAACAAATCTACATAAGGACAACCCAAATATTGATCAGTTTGTCACCGAAGCACTCGGCCTCAATTCCCAGCGCACACACCAAAAGGAATTGTTATGCCAAAAAATCTTGCAGTGGAACTCTCACTGCGAAACAAGCGACAAATTAACAAGCCAAGTTGTGCAAATGTGACTTGAATATGATGAAATTCTTAAAAAGGTTTCAGATTTCATAACTTGGCAAAATTTTGAAAATGAGAGAAGAGCCGACATTCCCAAACTGGATGAATCACATAAGGAGATTTTATTTGCAAGTTGGGATTCTCAGCTCAAAGAGGCAGAACAGGCAACAAAGGATGCAACAGTGGCAACAAACAGTGTCATTGAAAGTGTAAATGAAAATTTTCATAGTGCTAATCTTGTGGCAGAGACCACCCCTGATTTCCTTCCGAATGCAAAACAACTTGAATTACAATGGAAACAGGCAGTAGAAGAAAGAGCAGAAGCAATTAGGTAAGTGACCAGGTTAACTGGGAGGCATATTGGCAATATCTAGTAAAACCGCACAGCCAGTGGATGACCCTGAGATGCCTAATTGTTTCTACCGAGAAAATGGTGCCAGCGCTCATCAATGTCGTGTTTATAGGGCAACTGAAAGCCGAAGTTGGCCAACCTACACTCCTCAAGACCATGCTAGATATTTGTGATCTGAAAGATCGAATGCAGGATTAGTCATTATACACATCTCTATTTTTGTTTTATTTTGCTTAAATTGAGGCAGGTCGTTTAAACCTCCTCAACTTTTTTTTTGTAATAATCTATTTTTAGTTTCATAAGTTAGTATTTAAACCCCTCTCATGCATTTAGAGAGAGGTCCAGAAATTTTATCAGAAACATTCTTTAGAACATGCACTTTTGTCCCTTTGAGGAAGTTTTGGTGAAATTAATGGAACATGATTTATTTTCTACTTGAATTTGAAATCTTCTACTAAAATTGCACTTCTGTACTCTTAGATGATGTTGGACGATTTGAAAGTAGATTAATATTGTTGGAGCACATGAATAAAACGTATTATAAATGGTACTTTTATCTCTTAGTTATTTTTACTTATGAGTCAAGCAATAAATTATCTTCAAGTTATTTATGTATGAAAGTTTGAATTTTTTATTGACATTATTGCACTATTGTATGATGATGATTTATAGTTTATGCTAAATACATGAATGATTTTTATGTGATATATCTCTCATATCGTTTCAGCTAACTTTTTATACGAAACGATCATTGTTAAACAAATTCACTTCTTATCATAATTGAATGATATTTATTATCAATTGCTTTCAGACATCATTCTAGATCACATATATCATGTTATTCCCGGGATAGTTATAGTTAGACAAATATTTTTCATTAGGGAAACCTGCACATGATTATTAGTTAAATTAGATTAATTTGAGGATAAGTATTACTCCAAAATCTCAAAACATCATCTCGTTAGCACAAGCATAAAAATAGATTGGTAAATTGGTCCCATCATCCCCAGCCGGAGCCACTATTCCAAATGGAAAAGGAGTTGTCCCAAGGTCCGAACTGGGTGGTTATTCCCCTTGTTGAGGCAATGATTTTCGAGCCTTCAACAGGTTCTTTAAATAATAAATGATATCTTTGTTTCAATCATGCCTCTCCAATTCTTCATTTATTTCATATATAATAATCCATGACTCATCCCTCAAATCAAGAACCATTTTATTTCCTTCTACCATCAATTAAGATAAACCTTTTCCTTTGATGAGCCTTTGAAATTTATTTCTATATCATATTCATGCATTTTTGCTACTTTTTAACCTTTGGTTCCCAAGCAATATTTCTGAAATACAATATATTTATATGTTCAATGTGAAACATAATAAATAACCCTATTACAACCAATATAAGTCCTAAAATGCTTGAATTTATTGACCAATGCATAAGCCTATTTTTCCATGATGGCATATTTCAACTCTACATCCCTAAGAATTTTTCTCATGAAAAATATAGGCTACTCTTCATCTTGTTCATTATTTTCGAGAAGTATATCTACAGCAATGTCATTAAAATGAATATCTCCCTTGACATCTTCAATTTCTTCTCTAATGTATTTATCCCTTTTGTAATCAACATCTTTTTTCAGTAACTTGTTCAGGGGAATTTTGATCTCGAAAAAAATTGGGATGAATATTCTGATGAATTTTATCTTGCCAAAGAAGGATTGAAGCGCCTTCTGAAAATTAGGTGGATTGATCTCCTTAATCCCTCTAATTCTATATAGATCCACCTGTATACCTTCTTTGGAAACAATGTTCCCTAGAAGATTACGCTTCATGGCACCAAGAATTATCTTCTTTGGTTTGAGTGAAATTTTGTATTGTTGCCACCTTTCAAAAATATACCTAAGATGTTCAATGTTCGTGGTTCTCTTCTCTGAATACACCAGGAGATCACCATGATATATTTCAATGATATTTCCCATGAGGTCATCGGTATCATAGTCCATTCCTCTTTAGAATGTGGCACCTACATTAGTCAACCGAAAAGGAATCATTTGATATTCATAAGTACCCCAAGATGTGGTGAAAATTGCCTTATGTTTGTCGTCTACATTCACCAACACTTGGTTGTACCATGAAAAGCCATCCAAGAAATACAACACCTTTAAATATATGGTACTTTGCAAAAGCATCTCCATGTTTGGGAGTGGATAATTGACCTTAATGCATGAAGCATTCAGATTGTAGAATTGTATCTATATATTTATTTCTCTTGATTTATTTTTCAGTACCACAAGGATTACCTTGTTAGTACAATGATCCCTACATCCAATAGCTTTTCCAACTCCTTTTCCACAAGCGGAATCAATTTTGGATTTATTTGTCATAGCTTCTAATGAAAAGGTTTGGCATCCTACTCTAATTGAATGGCATGTTGAAAAACATATTCCATGTAATATTTCATATCTTGGTAAGACCATCAAAAAACATCCTTAAAGTCTATTAGAATTCTCTCAATGGTGTTTCTCTCTTCATATGTTGTACCTATTCCAACTTTTATTATCTTTGGCTTTTTATGGTCCATTTATTTCTATATAATCATTTGATTTGAAAGTTTTTTTCATTCGCTTGTACATATCATCCATGTTGAAAATATCCTCAAGGGACACTAAGCATGGGGATTATTTTTGTCTTTAAGCTATGCAACTACATCTTCTTATGTCCAATCAACTTCATTTTTTAAATATTCATGTAACTTGTTCAGAAATTTTATTATATATTCATCATCCTAAAAAACATGCCAATGGATACTTTCATTTAGAATGGATGTCCAATATGTGATTTATGCCTTTATACCTTCCATTAATTCCTAACATGGTTTTAAAGTACAAACTGTGACAACCAATGCATCTATCTTCTGATTCGTGGATCTTGGTTGGGCTTCTAAATATAAACCTTCAATTGCTTCCATGGCATCCTATACTACTTGCCTATATTGTTTTACTTTTCATTTTTACAAGCATACATTTATTTTACATGACAAACAATTATTAAGTCAGAATCACCAATAATATTCAAAATTTTCAGACCAAATTCTTGAACTAATTTTCAAGCTGAGTAAAAGAGCTTCATACTCAACTATGTTGTTAGTAGATTCAAACTCAAAACAAAAATAACAATACGAGAGTTTACATTCAGGTGAAGTAAAGATAATTCATGTACAATTACCTATTTTGGAGCTTGATCCATCAAAGTTCAACTTCCATATGCAATAATTTCCCTTTTGAGCGTGATCACCTAAAGTTAACATTGTATATGAACTCAAATTGTCACTAAAACATACCAATTATTATTCTAGATTCTGTGGGTCTTCTATATGGTTCCTTCTTAGTTGTTCTCAATGTAGCAAGAAAAGTATCCATCACCAGTGGGAACAATTGCATAAGATAATTCCATCTTAATTCTACCACCAAAATTAACTCCTCATTTTCTTAATAGAAGCATACCCCAAGCAACTGGCGCATCAATAACTACAATGTCCATCACTAGGCATATATCTAGATGTGTAGCTAAATGAACCTGCGTATCTTTAATGAGACCACATGTCAGAACTTCCTGAAAATCCATTGCACACATATTTCTATATGGCATTGAAGTCCTCAATCCCATTTTCTTCATACTTTCAAGGGTTATCACATTTGTGGGGGTTCCATAATCCAAAATCCAATATGTCACTTTCATTGAGATGAAAAGTGGACAATTCATTGGATTCTTGGCCCCTTTTGCTGTCATTGTTTGCAAAATAATAGGGGAATCTTCCCCTTATTCAATATTAAAAACCATACCTTCTTTAATTTTGAAGTCTAGTGCCTCTCCAATTTATTTCTTAACTTTTGTATATTTGACTAATTCCTTTATAGGAACTAGCACTTTTGCATTATTTTTTGCATTATTTATCCAACCTGTTATATCAAGATTTGCTTGAGGAGTTGTTGGAATTTATCTAACACTTTCACCTTGAGAAAACCTTGGTTTAATTTCTTTTTTACTTTCATTCCCTAGATGAATTGATGGTTCTAGTTGGATTGAACTCTTGGTACTCCTTCCACTGGAGGTCTTGTCATAATACCTATTAGCGTGCATTTGATCTTGTATGTTCCTAGTAAATTTTGCACATTTCTTTAGCTTGGAAGGTGTTAAAAGGAATACAAAATATGGATGGGGATTCTCCACCATATTAGTTTGTTCCAATGAGCTAGGAGGTCTTTGATTTGGTAGTGGTCCTCAAAATCGAATCGTTAGTGGAAACTTGCTCTACGGTTGACCCTTCTCAAGTTACAAAATCCTTTCTTTCGTGGAATTTTGATTCTTAGCGATTTTAAGTTCTAACTCTTTGAATTTTACAACCAATGAGGATATATGATTTGGAATAGATGGGGGAGGTGTTGGAGATGGATTTTTCTTCTTGTGCTAAACTTATGCTCTTGAGAGTACTAGAATATCTAACCTATCTAACAATACCCAACTTTTGTCCATGCTTTTTGTTTTTTCTTTACCTTCAGTCAATACATTTGGCTTGGATACATTCAGAAAGAAGTTAAAGTGACCCTAGAATGAATTCATATAATACACCAATATTGTTTCACAAGTGGGTTGGCATGTTTGTGGCATCTCCTACACAATTTTGTCAAATCTTGCATTAAATTTATTTAATTCATTCTCATTTCTTTTTATGTTAGTCAAATCATTTAAAATAAAATATATAAATTTTTTCTTAGCCTAGCTATTAAATAAAACATCACAACAAGCGTCGAATGAATTGATGCTACTATTAGGTAAACTTAGGAAATATTTTCGAGTATCTTTTTTTAATGAAAAGTGAAACATTTAAATAAAACATCTAGATGGAAAATGATTGGTTGGTTCAAATGTTATCTAAACACCTACTGCTCTCTATCCCCAATAACATTCTCCCCACCAAAGGTGGGTATGTTTTACAGTGAAGTTGGTATGCCATGGGGTTGACCTGCAATGCTAATGAAATCAGAAGGATTGAACAAATCTATCAACCACGAAGAAACTATGATATCTTGAGCAGGAAAATAAATTTCAAATTTTATTCTTATATCACTTGAAGCTTCATATATTGATTTATTATTTACTAAATTTTCTTTCATAATAAACAAGTTTAGGGTTAGGTACTTGAATAAAATCACCTTAGAAGTTATTCCTATAGAGTACTTGTTTGTTGTGGATTCACCAAACAAGACTTGTTTATTTAATTGTACAAATCTCACCAAAGTACAATACCAAAAAAAATTTACTTAGGAAATGTTTTTGATAAACCAAGGTGAAGTGCCTTCTCTTGAAAATGAAGCCAAAAATTGTTACCTCCTACAATATCCTTGGAAAGGTATGGTCAAGGTGCTAAATAGTAAGCACACAAAAGATGCACTCATTATCACCTAAGTGCAATCTCCTCTTAATTTAGGTGAACTCCTGCAATGCCACTGGGGATATCCCAATGTACACACACTTCACCAATAATCCTAAAATACTAGTGCCTATAAATAGTAAGTATGATGAAGGTTAGAAGTTAGTAGAAACAACAATATTAGTTATGCTATATGAATAATAACTGTAGAAAATACAAACCAACATGCCTAGCTCACTCAAAACACACAATTAATAATTATCTTTGATACAACAGAGTGAGGGAAGAGTATATAAACCAGCTGAGATGAATTGTCCTTGATAGCCACTTGATTTGTAACCTAACTTGGACAAGCCTACTATTGTCCTACACTTTCATATATATCTGTAAAATAACAAGAAAATGTAGAATACTAGATTTGGAGTGTCCTTAAAACAACTAATAAGTGTTGAAACATGCTAGGATAATGGATCCTTTCCATGCTTGAGCATGAGGACTAAAATTTACATGAAAATAAAAACAAGCTACGATAAATTGCAAGTAAAAGGTGAGCTACAACAATTTGATCCAAACTTGCATGAATAAGGGGGTCCAATCCAGCTAGGATTTAAAAAAAAAAAAGGAAATTTCTTGAATCAAGATGAACCATTTGCATAAGTTAGAGTAGCTTTAAAGACTTTCAAATATTGATAATATGTACTAAAAACACTTTTAAAATATAACTAGCGCTTTAAGGGGTTAGAAACAACCTATCTCACAAAACCCTAAGCAATGAGCCTTATCAATCCTTGAGAAGATATTGTTGTAACAAAATTTTAGAATTGCGAAGACACCTTGAAAACCCTAAAAATCATGTTAGATAACATTAGAAAGAAAAAACCAAGAGGGTCACTTTTTCCTTGGACCTTTATATTAAAAATATGGCACAAATCCTATGAAAACTGTTTATACCAAAAATAAAATCCATTGAATTTATTTCAGACAATAATTGAATGATTTTCAATGGTTTCATTTCTATTTTTTATGGTTATTTCTCCTTTATTTGTTTGGTTATTTTTTCTATTTTTAAGGGTTTATGAATAATATAAATAAACAAAATACAAGAACTTAAATTTCGGAAAAAATGGTTGGTTATTAGATTAGTGGTTAAGTTCCTTATCGCCACTAGGGCTATTTGGGTCAAGATGAATGCCCCACTTAAGTTGGTTCTCCAATGCATGTGGATTAAGGAAAAGAGGTTGTAACACCCTCCTCCCACATCTACCTAAGTAACCGACCAACCAGGGTAAAAATACGACGAGAGGCTACTATGATTGGATTCAACCTCCTATGTGACCATCGGGAAATGGAATCGACGGAAACACAACATACAAACCTCCACATCAGCTACAAGACCCCTAAGAACCATGCCAACACTTAGGCAACTTTCCCCTAGGTCCCACTGAATTTTTTGATCACCTAATCTTTGGACGCTCTCATGTTATGGGCATGCCAGCATCCAGGGACCTTTGGATGCTCTCATAGGCCTACAAGCCAGCATCCAGGGACCATTTTGTCTAGTTTTGTGCCAGTGTCCCCAACATTTGAGCCACTTTTTCAGGCCCAGAGCCCAAGTCACTACCTAGAATGTATTGACACCTTCAGAGCAGTAAAATAACAGGGAAACAATGACGTAAAACCAATTAGTTGAACAAGCCCTTAACCAGACCCCCACTAGACATGACAGGAATTCCGTCAAACATATCACAAACATGTAATCTACAGGTGTAAACAACAAATTTAAGCATAGGGATCTCACACTTATCTCAAAATCACGAAGAACCATTATTCCCTCATGTCATTTGCTACATTATCATCTATTAGGTCATAGATACATTGTGCATTCATTTACAAGGAAAAACATGATGAGAGCCATACATAGATGCTATCATAAAACATATACATAACCAACATAGTAACAATATAAATACCATAAATACATCAGCCATAGAATCCACATATAAACTAGTACATTTACACATGAAAACAAAGGGGATGAATTTCTCAGTAATGAATGTAGAATCCAACCAGAGATGGGACTACAACATTCCACCTGACCATAGATTGTTTAAGCCAAATCTCCCTTCATCCAGTCACCCCCATGCCATATTCCAAGCATGAATGTGGGACTCATAACCAACCGAAATGAACCAAAAAAGCATGGATGCTACTGGAGTTCTCCACCTACATCGTGAGGAATTTGAGTGCCTCTCAATCTCTTAGGCTTTACCGTAATCCACAGTCTGATCCAGGGATCACTAGGCCCTACACCGAGACCCACCCTCCAGGCTTTACCGTACATCCAATCTTGGGACTACTAGGCCCAACGGAGAGCAATCCACCTCTTGGCTTGACCATGTATCCCATCATTCACCGACAAGGATTCATATGCCCATCGAGGCACACGATCCTGTCTTTACTGCAATCCATAGTCCGGCTTAGGGGTTACTAAGCTAGTGGATTTACCGTGATCCAAATTCCAATTCAGGGACCACTAGGCCATGTGTTTGGCATTTCAGAGATCCACCCCATTCAGCTTCAAATCCATCCGACAATCCAACTCAATCGAAGTATGAGAACCCATCTCATCAAGGCTATCAGGAAATGGCAAGGCTATGCTGAAAACACTGTCACACCTGGAAAATCTCATGCCATGACATAAAACAACCACATGCAACACCATGCATGCCAAATCTAGCAAGGAAAATACACATGCAAATCGACACCTACAAAGAATCTTGTTGTAGTTGCTCAATCATGCCTTCCCCTACTTGATCTCTTCTTCTTCTTACCTTCTTTGCCTTTCTTGATCCAATACCAAAGTGCTCCAAGAAAAATTGAAGTGTCTAAGAGTGAGAGAGAGAGAGAGTATAATGAGAGAGCTCCAAAAATAAACTAACAAAAGGTTACCAACTGATCGTCATAAGACTTTTTAATAATGAGGCCTCTATTTTCTTCATTTTCCATTATTTTCCTTCATTTTCCTCCACACATGCAACCTATGACCTTTCACCTCCCTTTTCTCCTAATTTCTATTATTTTCATGAATAAATGTGCCAAAAATGCCATTTTTCCTTTCCAAATCCTTACTTATTTCCTTTGCCAATTTCCTTAGCCATAATAAACCAAATGAACACCCCTAGGATGTCTTTCCCAACATTCAGCTTGGAATAAGTGTCCCATCAACTGTAGTTGTATTTTTTTTAACTTTTGTTACATGGAATTTTTAGCAAGGTTGTTAAAGAGGTAGAAACCTAGAAGTTAAACAAACCTCTTTATATAATTAAGACAAGTTATGAAATCGATCCCTACTAGAAGGGATCCCTCCAAGGGGAAAGCCTTCAACAATAAGAACAACAATGTAATGAAACAAACCCTTGTTGAGTAACCTTATGGTATGGACCAACAAGGAGATTAATACTTACCTCACACTAACAAAGGAGAGGTGAGATATTTACCATAGATGTCTCCCTCCAAGTGACAAAGTTTCCCTTAAAATGGATCGATTACCTTGTAGAAGTATTGAATTAACACAAAAATCCTTCAATAAATAAGTTAAAATTTCAATAAAAAGACACTTTAAAGTTGACATGAAATCTTCATGAAAATAATTATCTTATGGAAAAAATAATCTCAACAATTCACAATGATATGGGAGGAGAGTGAGCTTTCTATTTATAGATGAGTCTCTCAACATATCTCCCCCTTTTGCTCCTTAGAAAATTTCTAAGATACCTTCAAGAAAGGTTGATTTTTCATCCACAAAAGGCTTGAAGACTACATCATTACAACAATTTGATTTTGCATTGCTTAAAACCCTCAAAATGGAGGTGACAACAAACTTGGAGAGGTTCAAATTGCTTTAAGGAGAGGTTGATTTTCCTTAAAGGTCCAATGATCCCTTAAAAAATGAGTACAAATTGACTTGGATGAAAATTAGGAGGCCTTAGGAAGTCGAACATTCCCCTTAATATGCTAAACATTCCTCAATCTTTAACTTTTGACCTCCCAACAACTAGGAAATGTAGAAGACTTCCTTGATCTTGGTCCGCTGCTTACATGTTTTAATGATTTATGGCTTGAATTGCTTGTCCATGTCTTGATTTTGATCAATTCGAGTGACCTTCACTTTATTTAACCTTTTACTTTTCTCAAATTAAATGACACATTGCCTATTTTTACCCCTCATAGCATCCCTAAAAGAATTTGACCACCTATTAATGGTGAAATCATGCTTGAAATTATGTTTTGAGAATGGTGTTAAAAATTCTTTGGTTTGAATATGATTTGGCATTCCTTGAAGAATGGGGAACATTGCCTTAGGGAGCACAAGTGCATCATGAATTGTGAGACTGGCATGAAGAGTGATGGCCATGGAAAAATAGGTGTACATACATAAGAGAAATGCTCCATGTGAAGAATAAGAAATAGTTACACTAGTACAATGATATGATGGGTGTTTCGACCCTTACATATGTGATCACCTTTACATGGCTAATACAATAAGTGCTTCCTCTAATCCATGTGTCCCAATACATCCACCTCCATGATACCCACATGCAAACCCACTACATAAACATGTCCATCAATATAGGGAGTTACTACCCACCAAGGGGGAGCCAACAAAGCCATAAAATCAAGCACCATTCAGATGAACTAACATAACTAGATTTAATCATCCACCTAGGGGAAATTAGGATACACTATTACACTTAATCCCACATGGCCTTACATGGCCATAAATTTCACACATTTGTGCTTACAAATGATGTGGTTCAAAAATTTTGTAGTACCCCTACTGAAAAAGAAATAAGAAGCATAAATGTTTCATTTGGACATTAAAAATTACAAATATAAGGTTTTAGGTAAACGAAAATACTTTATAAATAAAAGGAGCAGGGTAGAAAAATATTGTAATTTTGTGATTCATCATCTGAACCCAATTGAAAATGTTGCATATCCTCATGAAACCCGATGCCCTTTTATTTGTCCTTGAAAGTTAGATGAACCAAGCTGTAAGGCCCCATATTGAATTATGCTTCCATTTTCTTCCAATATGTACGAACCAAATATATTGTCAACAATTTTCACTTACCTTGACTATCCTATCGAGAATTATGTTGATAAAATATATTAATATTTTTCATAACAACATCTTGAAATCACTTAAACTAATGGTTGATTCATTTCTCAAAGTCAGCATTTCTTGAAACACATATTGTCATTATGTTAGTTAGGCATAAAGGGAAGATTCATTATAGGAAAATTGATTGATATATTTAGTGATATATTCGCCCATGGACCTCTTTGAGTAGTGTTTGAGATCATGTTTATATTCATGAATAGACTATAACAACTACAACTTCAAAAAATTACCTATAGAAAATATTTAAAACCTTATGGATCCATAGTAAACATGTTTTAAATATTGTTGTCATTGATGTCAAATTCAAGGGGAGCCTACTTATGTCCAGGATAAAGACTGGAAAATGAAAATTGTTGGGAATATTGTTTTTGGAAATTTGATGCCCCATTTGGATACCCTATCTTTCAATGCATTTTCTACTCCAATTACCTAACTCAAATGGGAGTATAGAGTATATGTTTTGAAACATTATTTCTATACCTTTCCAATTGTATTTGGCATTCCCTATAATTCCATAGAAATGAGAAGATATGAAATTTCGTCAATATAACCTAAGCAAAGTACAAGCATGCCAACCCAACCAGTTTTAAGAATAAGCCCCAGAAATGAACATACAAACACTATAATTAAAGGAAATATGATTTTATTCTAACACTAATTCATTGAAAATTAGATTTGAAGTAACAAGAGGATTTCAAGAATAACTTTTGGGGTGATTCTTGGAGTCTAAAGGTGGCAACAAAAATGTGATTTATGGGGTGAATGAGTCATTTGGGAAATTTTGTTTTTTGTTTTTTGGAGGGATGTTTTGGAATATGAAACTTATAGGATATATATAGAATATATCATGTACCTATGGTTCAAATTTCATACCTTTATTCATTACAATTTCGATGATATGGTCTAAGGAAGTTAGGGTTATTGAATGCTCCTAAAACCTTATTCAAACATGTCAGCTTGGCATTTTCGCTATAAGATTTTTTTTTCTAGTATGTTTCAGAATGTGAAACTCGGAGCATACAGATAAAATAAATTCATGTACGTATTCTTCAAAATACAAAGTTAGATTCGCCATGATTTCAGAGATATGGTCTAAGGAAATTAGGCTTCTTGAATGCTCCTAAAATCTTCTTCAAATATGTCAACTTGGAATTTTCACTATAACTTTTGTTTTGGGATGTTTCAAACCATGAAACTTGGAGGAAACAAATAGAATTCCATGTACCTTTGGCTTAAATTATATACCTTGTTTCACTATAATTTCAGCTATATCCTCTAAGGAAGTTAGGCTTCTTGAATTCTCTTGAAATTTTCTTCAAATAGGTCAATTTGGTATTTTCATTATATCTATCCTTCTATGATGTTTCATAATCTAAAATTTGGAGGAGACAAAGGAAAAATATAAAGGTACTTGTGGTAGAAATTTCATAACTTGTTTCACTATAATTTCATATATATAATTTGAGGAAGTTAGTATTCCTAAATTCTCATGAAACGTGCTTCAAACATGTTCACTTTTCATATTTGCTATAATTTTCTTTTTTAGATGTTTTGCACTGTAAAATTTGTATGAGATAGAGAAGAGATCTCTAGGAACCTATAGTATAAATTTCATAACCATATTTTGCACAATTTGGATACATGGTATGATGTGAAAATTCATTCTTGGGATGAAGCCAAAAGAAAAAAGTTTTAGAAGAAGTACACTTGGTGAAGGAAGAAGGAATAAGTAGACTTGGTGAAGGCATAAGAAAGTAACATAGTTGGTGAAGATAGCAGGAACAAGAAGACTTGGTGAAAGATGAAGCAACTAATAGACATTGTGATTATGTAAGTAAGTAGGTTGGTGCTTATGAATATTTGCAACAGTGGGTTTTCATGTCTCATGTAGGTTGGTGACTACAAATATTGCAGTGGAGTGGATTCACTACTTCCTAATGCACTAAAATCCTACTGTTGTCTATTTATTTTTTCAAAAAATTGCATAGGTACTCCAATGAAATGTGGGCTTTCGGTTTCATTAGTGAATTTTCTTCAGATAATCCGATGAACATGTTGTCGTCAGAGATCTGACACTCCTTCATCATATATCCTCATCGAAATCGATGATTATTTTTTACAACATAATCATTGGATATCTAAAGAACAATTCCATTGAATTTCTGATAGAGAACCTCTGATAATGTTCGTCGAATAATTATATTATCCAATGGAAGTGTGATGGATATCTGACAAATGCTCATGAAATATCCGACGAATTATGTTGAATATCTGATGGACACAGATTCGTTGGATATCTGATGAACCTGTAGCTATTATTAAAAAAATAACAGTCTATGATGATGGTTTAGGTCCATCCTTTTTACCTCCATGAATACGTAAGATCATCCCTTTTTTGATTGATGCCAAATCCACAAAGACTCATCTTAGGACACAATTTTTTCTATTTATACTCCCCTTCCATTAGATAAAAACTCTAAAAGGGGTAGAGTTGATCATTCTAAAGCAGAGTTATAAAGTAGAGTAGTCAAAAATCCTAAATTTGAGGAGGTAAAGACAAAGTTATTTGTTGAAGAAGTTGTTGAGGTTTTAGATCATACATCAAAGGAGGAAACTTCAAAAGGACCTGGTGTTCATCTTGACTCAAAGAGATTGGGAAAGTATCTTGGCAAATCCAGAATTACCAAATTCTAGAACCCTGAAATTAAATAAATGTGTAGTCCCCATGGTTCAAGGGAATTCCAATGCATCCCCCACCCAATGGGTGCAAACATAAAGTTTGGAATTATTTTTCCATTCTTATGGGGGCAGTGAAGTTATGGGCCCAAAGCCAAATATAAAGGTGTTGCAAACCCCATAAGTCTTCATCGGGTAAGCACGCTTTCAGTGAGTAGGAGGGCCCTTTCTCTTTATACATAAATATGAAATAATCAACAATGATAAATTATAACATATGGACAATAGACTATGCTACAACTATAGAAAGGAAGAAAAAGTAAGGCCAAACATACACACCTTCCCAGTTGAGACATTATTCCATGTATCCAAGTCAAGTGTCTCTTTAATATATTGCATATCTTGTTGAACCATTCAGTGACTACCTATAAGTGAAATAAAAACAAAATCATTTTGAAAAGGAATATGACAAACAAAAACTGATAAAACTCAACATAATAGGAATATCTCTGTTACAACACAAAATGTAGAGCATTTTGTGTACCTACAATTTTGGCAATTTGGATAAGCTAAGTCCAAAGTCATCCATTTAACCCTTCTCCAAGAGGATAAACTCAACAACATATGGCAAAAAGTTTTAGGGATTTATGGCATTTTGTGAATATGCAATTAAGTTGATTATTTGAGACAATGTATGAGAAACAATAGAGAAGTCTTATAACAACTTTTTCATGACATTATAGTGATTTTGTTGCAGCATTTGGTTTAGTTTTAGAGCACATGTTTCCAACAATTTTGGCATGGTTTTAAGGTTCCAAAACCAGCATTTCAAAGTTTCCCTTATTGTAGTATTTGGAAGTAGCCTCCATGAACAGTTTGACATCAAAAATCTGGTTATAATATCATTATCTATAGCAGCATTTTGCCATCCTCCAAGGTCTCCAAACAAAGAAAATAGATCACCAACTTTTGATGGGAGAATGTGAGGTCTTGTAACATACTCCTGTAGGATTATGAGGCAATCTGAAGATGATGTATAAAATAAAATGACCGCAGATTCAATGACATCATGTGAAGAACCCTGAACAGAAGAGACACTCATAGATATATCCTTTGATTGATGGCCCTCTAGAACCCAATAGTGTCGGTCTTTCCAATGGTTGATATCTCCAGCTATGGTAAATTTTCACCAACAAATAGAACTGGGGTTAATTGAAGCACCATTATGGTTGTGATATCAATGATTGGATATATAGGGAAACATGAAAACAAGTGTAAAAAAAAAGGTACAATCAACAGATGTTTCCAACAATGATGTGGGGTCTTTAGGAATCTTGTTGTGGGATTATTTGAGGGATTTCATACCACATTTTAGCCTTGTGAACATCAATAACCTTCAGTACTTGTTTGTGACTGCATCTAGGGTCATTGTAAGCCAATTATAACCATCATTAAAAACTAAATACCCATTAGTCAGAACAACAATCATCTTTCCTTCAAGCAACAACCATTTTAAGTATTCACATGCCTTCAGCTAACAAGTTTGTGGCAGAAATTGTGGTGGTACAAAATATCATAAGGTCTATTAATATTCTGAAGTTATCTCGTGAAAGCTTTTTTGTAGAAACCCTTGGAAACATATAGTGAACCCTTGAACAAAGGTACTGGAACCTTTGTGAAAGCCTTAAGTAGTGTTTGAATTGGACAACAATATGTCATTATAAACATTGGAGTGCTTTGGTATATTCTGAGGTATTTCAGGCGCCCTTTTCATATCTTATTTGGAGTGATTTATAGATATACCTCTCGTTGTTGGGTGTTCCTAAACCAAATCCTAAAAATGTGTAGCACGTATTAGATACTAGAAATATGTTGGATGTTCCTCACAATTTGTAGCATGTATTAGATCCTCGACTATCAGGTGTTCCGCTTTGGCAACATTCATTCCTTGATTCATAAATAATAACATGAGGAAAAGGATACCTTGAACCACATGTATATGCATAACCTTATATTTGAGTGTTGGCTTGAGTATGTTTTACCTTGCCTGAAACAAGTCTGGCATCCTCATCTCAGTTGTTATCTAGGATTTACCTAGGAAGTGCGCTTGGTAAAGGAGAAGAAGCAGTGTACCTTCAACTTTTGGAGTATTTCCAGGTGGGAAGTGGTACCAATTAGAAACATATTTTAGTAGCATCGAGTTTCCTTTCCTTAACCTAGATGAGATCACACACACACATTTGAATAAAAGTTTAATGATGCATCAACAACCTTAGATATTTTTCATTGGATTTGTTATATAGCACTTACCCTAACACATGCCTTAGAGCACTATCTCTTATGATTCAATGTTGTATTTGAGGGTAAATGATTGACTTGGTGGATGTAGTGGCTTGAGGCTTTGATATCCTTCTCATTCTTTAAGGAATTTATGTGTCATTACCATATTGGGAGATCTTTCCTGCATATGTAGGGTAATTACTTAGTTACTTCCCACATATATGAAGGCATTTTGTTGAGGTGACATGGTGATATATCGCTTATTTGGAGGCATATTATTGGTGGATGGATGGACCATAGAGACACCTATTGACAATTCATGAAGATTCCCACATGTGTGGGGTACCATTTGGCTCCCTTTACATATGCTTATGCATTTCCTTAAGGTGTTGCAGTGACATTGCAACCCTTTCACATGAAGAATGATATGAGTGGGATGGCTTGGCATATTGGAGAACCTTCATTGGTTGAGTGAGGTGACATACTCTTCATCTTTTAGCACGCGTGGACTCAATTAGACTGGTAGGTCAAGAGGGGGTAATGATATTCACTCCTATAATGTGGTATGTTTTGTCTCATGAAATAGTGCAACCATCATGGTTGTTAAAGTTAGGCTACACACGACATTTTTAATAAAGTATGACATAGCATCCCACCTCTTGATAGGTTCTAGGTGTTATATGTTTAGCACTAAAGCATAAGGAATCATCTACAAGAGTTTCTTATGTTGAGCACACCATCTACCTATAACTAATTTAGCAAGATATGGATGATGCAGTGAAGAATTTGTTAGGCTGCATGGGGAAGCCATAACCAAAATTATGAACACAATAAACTAAATAGTTACACCTTTTTTAAAAACACGGTAATACAAGTGAAACTTACATAGAGTTGCATGAGGAGTATTTCGGGCAGGTTGTGAGAAAAACACTACAAAACAACATTTACGAAGCAAGTGTTCCTAAAATTCATGAGTACTCTACTCTGCAAATAATATCCAGAGATCAAGTTTTAAGATAAGAAAAAAAAATCATTGTTTGTTATCACATCTCAAAAATTCAGTTTCCTTGAATGAACATAAACCCAGAGTCGAAAACTGGGAACTTTGCCATTTTCTAATAACATAAAAGCTTTAAAATAAAACCAACCCAAACCCCAGGAAACAAAATAAAATCTTGATGATTATGGCATAAGATATCATAAAAATACCCATGATATGCATTTAAGACAAACCATAAGTCCATAAAAAGGCACATTCCCATAGGAAGATATCAATTGCAAGAAGAATAAACAAGATTCTATGAAATTTAATCAAGCATGTTGTTTTTAAGTGGTTAAATCAAATCAATTTTATTTTTGAGACTCAAGTTCAAAGTTTTTGAAGCTTTGTTGCCACGTTAAAACAAAACAATATTAACTACTGCATCCAAAGACAAGTGGATATCTCACAAATATGGCACATCTCAACGGACAAGGCTATGTATGAGTCCTAGGTGAAATTGGCAGAACATATCATCTAGGCATGGCATCTGAACTAGTTGTAGAGTTCACTTTGTCAATAGAGGGTCATTTACCAAATTAACAACAAACCAATACAACAATATAACATCTAAAAACATGCAAATATAATAATAATCATCATAATCCATGAAATTGAAAATTAATAACACCATGTCCAAAAAAAATTCCCCACAAAAGAGGGTATTATGTCCATAAAATCCAAATTCAATAACTCAAACTGTGACATGCCTGCTTATTTGAAAGTCATATCACTAAACTACATGTTATCCAAAGCAACCTAGGTTTTCTAAAACAAACATTACACATAATTTGCAGACAATGATGTGGCATATCTCAATAGATTATACGACGTGCAAGTCCTGGTTAAGTTAGGTTGAATAGATCACACCTCCTACTTATCACATGTAAGGCAAAGTCCATTCTATTAACAAAGGTACTTGTCATCTAAAACAACCTAATTTTATAAAAATATTCTACATAATTTTTAAATAACGAAACAAGATCTCTTAACATATGATTCCAGGTACAAGTCACGGGAAAACAATATTAATAAACAAAAATTTCACCGTTATTTAAAATACCAAGCCCAAGCACACCACCAACATCGTCGCTTGCTTATTGGAAACCCAAAATATCAAAATACGCAATATCCAAAACAATCCCCAAAACATAAAAAATAAAAAATTGAATACTAAACCTCCTAACATTCACAAATATTGTAAGAAAACATAAAACCAAATTCATTGACTTTATTGTTTACACCAAAATGAATTCACACTCTACAGAAAGATCAAAACCGCTGAAACCTAGATTTGAAATTGAAATTTCACATTCTACAGAAATAAGAAAACCCCAATACGTGAATTAGAGGTTAAACTTCTCATGCTATAAAAGAATCAAAACCCTGGTGCATGAGTTAAGAAAACATAATATAATATAAATATGTCCCAAATCCAAATTCAAAGACCGAAGCTTCACGGATGTGTTTAAATCCGTACTCATGTCATGTATACAACCTTGCGAGGGGGATGGCAAACATTGTTGCTCTGTATCCAACAATAGTGACAAAAGCTCAAGCAAGGCCTCCTCTTCCCCCTATTTTTGGGGTTGTTCTAATGTTATAGATAATGCATTGACTTCCATTGAATCAATTTGTTTTGCAACTGAGACTGGCAATGGAAAATAGAATATGAAGAAAGGAAGAGCCTCATAAAATAGGGATTTGTTTTAATGCCAATGGATGGAGGGAGGGAGGGAAGGAGTTGAAGCATAATTTTAATTCCAAAAGTGGCAAAGTTTTGAATGGAGAAAATCCCACCAAATTGTTTGCTTCAGCGAGAAATGATTATGTAATGGTTTTGTTCGCTCCTTTTATATCTCACACCATGTGAGGGTTTGTCAAGTTGTTCCAAGATTGTAATAATAAATAAATTAACAAACTATGAGGGTTTTCCAAATGGCTCTAACCTCATCATAAACAAATCAATGGCAAGGGTTTTTCAAATGGTTCCCATTTTTTAATAATTCAATAATAAGTAAATAAGCATTATACATCAGATATTCGATGAAAATTAAATTTTTGTCAAATACCTGACGAACGTTCAATGGTCATCAGATATTTGATGAACACAATTATTGTCGTATATCCAACGACTGTATTGTCGGATATTCGACAATAATTGCGTTCATCAAAAATTCGACGATAATTGTGTTTGTTAGGTATCCAACGAAACTCAGGGCTTTTTAAAAAATATACAAACAATGCAAGTAAAATCCGATAGTACAACCAAACTGTCATAGTATGGCATCATATTTTGCACCCATATATACTAGTGATTTTTGTCTCGTGTAGGTTGCTTCCTATAAAACAACAAAGGGGATCGGTGTCTTCTATAGGTTGGTTCCTATAAAGCAGCAGAAGGAATTGGAATCTCCTATAGGTTGGTGCCTACAAAGCAGTATAGGGATTATATAGTGTATCTTGTAGGTTAGTGCCTACAAAGTAGCAAAGGGGATTGGTGTCCCCTGTAGGTTGGTTTCTATAAAGCATTTGAGTGGATTGGTGTCTCATGTAGGTCGATGCCTACAAATTGATGTAATAGTAGGTTGGTGGCTACAAAATCTTTCATATTAAAAACAAATTGTGGGTTTCCACATATATCTTATGTTACTTATTCAATTTATGAAATTGATGTTTTATGATAGCATTAATAAGTAAATAATGTCATTATGTTGATTCACCCCCTTATCAATATAATTGTGAATTACAACAAAATGTTACTCGTGAATTGCATAGTGTTAATGGTGAATTGCAAAAAATTAACATTACTGACAAGTCATATCAAACATTATTGGTGAGTCACAACAAAGGTTATTAGAGAGTTGCAACAAATGTTACTATTAAGTTGCAACAACTTATACAAGTCTCATAAATAGCTTAATTCTTTTAAAATATTTAAATATTTGAACCAATATGACATTGAAATGAATCAAGTTATATACCTTCAACAATTGATTAACCTCACAAATTTATCCAAACTCTTAATTCCATATAATTTATTTTTGATTGTATAATCATTTGGAGATATTATTTGTTGCTTAGGAATTGCTTCTAAGTAACTTCTTCTCCTATAGGTTCTTGCAAAGCAACATATTCCACTTCTTCAACAATCTCCTACTCTTTTACTTCATTTTTATGTATTGTTTTCTTTCTATGTTGTTGGTTCCTGTGGAGCAACAACTATATGTTCTTCCTCTTTTATTATCGCTAGTTCTTGTGGAGTAATAAAAATGGTTTTTATTTTCTTTTCTTTTCTTTTAATAACTACTTATTTGGAAACACCTAACTTGGTTCATTTCTTTTATTTTGAACAAGAATGTAGTTGTCAACAAATTCTTCTATATGCTCAGTGATGCCTTCACCATATTCTTGAATGAGAACTACTTTTACGACAATGTGTTTGGCATGAAAAACAACTACTTTTGCAATAATTTGTTTTATACGGGTTCTTGTGGTGCAATAGTTCCATCAACTACTTTGTTTCTTCATTTTCTAGAGTTAGTTTTTTTTTGAGAAAAAACAAGTCCCATCTTTTGTTGGTTCTTGAGTAGTGGCAATAAGGATTGTTAATATGTAGCAACATGAATGCTTTTTTATGTTGGTTATAATGTAGTAACATCAATTTCATTCCCTAAGCTAGTTGTCTCAATAGCTTCTACAACATCAATAAATCTAGTCCTTCTCTTTTTAATTAATATCCAAGGAGTGTGCTAGAATGATCTACACTACGGAAATAGAGTAAAATGATGTCATGGTTCTATTGATAGGTGGAAAAATTCCTTCTACAACATAGGAACATCACCTTATCAAGGCTACAATTAGGCCTATACTCATTTGGTATGTTGATGTCCATCAGTATGTAGGCCTAGCTGACACTTAATGAATCGCTCCTCAAAAGGAGGACTTCAAATATACTTTACTAAATCTAAATGAAATTTAATCTAATAACGTAAATAAAACTAACTAATCTATCTAATTCTACCTCCTATTATAAATCTAATTGTCCCATTTGGATAAATGAATAGTCCATAATATCCCAATTGGGAGTAGAAACACTTTAACTATGAGACGTCGAGAGGAAGATAAATTGCTTTAGACAATAAATAGTTCATTGCTTCAGCAAGTTGTTAAGAAAAATATATAACATTAATTATAAAATATTACATTAACAATTCAACATCTAAATATAATTAACAAAAAATAAAATGACAATTCAATTCAAAAATTGAAAATAGTTCATGTCCATGGGTCTTGGATAGACAGTGATCAGGTGCTATGTTAAGGCACTCCTTGATGTGAAGTCATCGGTTCAATTCCCTTCCCTGATCGGGGTGATATATTGGACATGATGATGTAGTCTTTCCAAGCTTATAAAAAAAATAAATTGAAAATAGTTCCTAATCTTAGAAATGAATATTATAGCACATTTAAAATAAAATGCAAGAATTGTCCACGCATAATTATTGAGAATCTCTTTTCACTAATCTTAGGTGTTTAAATACTTTTTAAATTCATATAATAAATACACATAATTCAATATTAAAATTTTCAACTAAAGGAAACACTAGCATTTGAAATAGATATGATAATAATATCCAAGAATGAGTTCTTCTGACTATCCTTCCTTTCTAGGTCATCAATTCTTCCTATATCCTTGACAGTAGTGCACAAGTCTCAATTCTAGATTTTAACCTTAAATTATAGTTTCAAAAGAAAATCCCACGATAGTGCAAGGTTCTCCTTCTCGTGGTTCAATCTCTTTCAAGTCTTCAATTTTTTTCCACTTCTTAACAATGGTTCACAAGTATGAATCCCAGAATTTCCAACCCCTCAACTCCAAAGTGATGGCTTTTTATTATAAAATAAAATATTTTTCTAAAACCTTTTATTTTCATCCAAAAAAGAATTGAAAGTTCATTAATTAATTTGAGAAAGCCACATGTTAAAAGGACAAACAAATTTAAACCATCATATAACCAATTCTTTCTTTATTTTCCAATTCAAAATTTAAATCTTAATTTAAGATATTCTAATTGATAGCAATCTCTCACATTAACTCCTTGATTGTTGAATTTTGTTTCAAAATAAAAACAAATTCATTAATTATAGGAACAAAATAGTATAGTTAAGAAATAACTAATTAATATAAAATAAAATGTAATAGAAGAAAATAATGGATGATATATATTTTTTCAACTGTGGGAAAACCTATCATAACTTAGTTGTCAAACCAACAATGGGGACACACATTTCTTTAATTTCTTTTGTTTAGTATTTTAGTTTTTATTTTCTAAAGTTAATTAGAAAAAAATATATTATAACAACCAAAATATATTTTAAATATTCGCAAAATTCTTTTATTTCTTTTCTTTAAAGGTTGTCAAGATCCTAATATCTAAAATAAATCTTTATTATTGCATGTACATTTATAAAATCAGATAATTAATAAAAATAAAATAAATTATCAACAATGTATCAAATTAATAAAATTGCAAAATAAAGCTATCAAAAATAACAAGCATAATGATTGAAACACAAAGTATTTTCTTCATTTAAATAGTTTGTTCATGAAAGTATGCTAGGAATTCAAACAGATTTCATCCATGGGGTAAGTATAATTCACACTTTATCAATCTTTTGTCAATTCAAATGAGTTCATGAATATCAAGTACCAAAAGAAAAGTATTTCAAGAGAAAAAAATCAAATCCATCAAAAACAAAATAATGCAAAATATCATTTTTAACAAAAAAAAAAAACTTTGTAAAAACTATGCTTTGCTTGAATTGAATATAATTGACTTGGACCTAATCTTTTATATATATTATTTTAAGACAAAGACAAAGATAAAGTTGCAAAAGCATTAATTGAAATTTTTTTAATTTGTCAAAAAATGTAAAATACAAATAAGGTATAATTTTTAAAAGTGCAAATAAGGACATAATGCACTAATCATATTTTTAAGGTTTCATTCCAAGGAATCAAGTCATCACTCCATGAACCAAAATCAATCATAAAGCATGTTAGGTCCCTATAATACTAGTGTATTCCCTTATTATTATTGTCATTGTAGCCCTTTATTGTTATTGTTGTGCCCTTACATTATTATTGTTATGTCGACTCTGATTATATGGTGACCCCTTAGACTCCTATATATAGAAAGGAGGTCTTGTCATTTGTATCATCCAAGAATTGTTCATTTGTGTCATGTAAAGGAGGTTGCCCCCTCGAAGAAGTGACCTTTGAAGTTGTTGATCTATCTCATTCTTCTATTTGTGAGTTGGTTGCATAACATTTGGTATCATAGCTTTAAATTTATAGGGTTTCGCAGCTTCAAATAGGCCATCGTGGAGTTTTTTCTATAAATTGTTTTCAGTGAAGCTTCAGACGCTGAAAGTAAAACCTAATTGATCTGCAATCGTGATGCACCTTGGGACCAAATTTTAGATCTTGTCTCGCTATATTTTCAAAGATATGAACTGAGGAAGTTAGGATTTTTGCAGGCTCCTGAATTCGATATCAAACAGGTCACCTTGGGAAAAGTGTTATAACATTTTCTCTGAGCATCAGATTGTAATTGCGTAAACAGTTACAAAAAGAGTATGGATTGTAGTTTTATGTGTATCGTTTTCAGGTCTGAATGTGGCACTTCGTACAAGTTCGCTCTACTGAACTAGTATATAATCAAGTCATCGTGGGAGATGTGACATAACTCTTTCTTGGAGAATCCAATATGCATCTGACTTGTGGGGTTGGAAAGAGAACACGGAGGGCTATCACGGGATTAAATTATAGACCTTGGAGATCCGAAATTACAGATACACAATAGATTCAATATCCAGATCCTACAAAGTGAAAAATATGTGAAGTCTTTTTTAAAAATTTGCATAAGTTTGGTTTGAAAATTTTGTTTAAAGTGATTCAAAGGGAACAGTGAAGCATACTTATCATTAATTGATGCCCTGAAGAAAGAAAATGGAAACTCCTAGTAAGCAACCTGAAATATCTAGCATGATTCATGAAGAAGAGGAAGAAATGCAACATGATATATCAAAATTACGGGACCAAGTGCAACACATTTCACTCTCACAAAAAGTAACAGAAGCTAAGATGGATGGTTTAAAGAAAGGCGTGGAAGCTAAGATGAATGGTGTGGAAGCTAAGATGGATGTTTTAGAAGTAAACATTGAAAATTTGAAGAAAGACATGGAAGGTTTGAAAGGAGGTTTGGCAAAGTTGCTACAAGAAATGCTTCCTAATGACGAAAAGGTAGTAGAGGAAACTCATGATGAGAACAAAAGAAATTTTAGTCATGATTTCATAGACTCTAATGTTGGATTGAAGACCCACCATGTTCCAAATATCGATATGAGGAAGCTGGATGTCAAGGATCTCGTAACATGGATACTACAAATGGAGCAATATTTCGATCTCTATAATGTGCAAAACACACAAAAGGTACACATTGCGACTTTATATTTGGAACCCAATCAGTTTGTATGGTATCGATGGCTTTGCTCTCGTAGTCAAATTGTCACTTGAGAAATGTTTACGGAAGAAATGATAGCACATTCTGAGGATACAAAAAGAAACACGTTTTTAAGCCAATTGATAAATCTAAAACAAAAGGGTTCAATGGTGGAGCACATTGAGGACTTCCAAAAATTGAATATAAGGGTAAAAGATATTCTAGAGTAACATAGGATTGATGTGTTCATGGGTAATTTAAAGGATAACATCCAACATGAGGTTCACCTTTGGGAACCTGATTCATTGGAGAAGGCATTTAAGTTGGAAAAAAAAATTGAAAGAAAAATTATGGCAACAAGGAAGCCTACCAATCACAACTATAAAGATGGAAGTGTTGTTACCCTTAGCCTTCCACAACCTACAAGGTTGACACCACAACAATTGGAAGAAAAAAGAGCAAAAGGGCTTTGTTACAGTTGTGATAGCAAATACACTAAAGGTCATAAGTGTGCTGAGAAGAAATTATTTTACATAGATTTTGAAGAGGCAAAATAAAAGGAGCAAGAAACATCAAAAGAAGAGGATTCACACTAGGAAGAAACCCTAGAGAAAGAAGAAATGAATCTGACCATATCTTGTAATGCAATGGCCGGAATTACCACTCCTCAAACTATTAAGATTGATTCGATAACTACCCATAATTTTATTCGTTGTAAGATAGCGAAGGATTGAATTGCTTCCTATATCCAGCACCAGAGTGTCAAGTGATGGTTGCAAATGGAGGAACCATAAATTTCTCTGGAAATTGCCATAATAACAAGCTATCCATGGGAGAATATGTGTTGAATAGTCCAATGCTTTCCATTCCAATGGGCGGTGCTGATGTTGTACAAGGAGTCCAATGGCTAAAATATTTGGGTACGATAGCTTTTAATTCTCAAGAACTTTTCTTGGAAAAAATTCAGAAGGAAAGGAAGTTGAATTAAGGGGTAGCGCAGGGAAACCGAGAAAGATAATCAGCTCTAACAACATGACAAATATTATAAATAAGGAACAATGTGGCATAGTTGCACAATTATGTTCGCTAGAGGTTCCCACATCGAAATCATCTATTTCTCCATATCTCCAAAAAGTCTTGGACAATCATTCCACGGTATTTGAGACTCCCAAAGGCCTTCTACCTATTCGTGATCATGATCATGCTATTCATTTGATTCTGGGATGTGTTCCTCCAAACATCAAGCCTTACATATATCCCTATTCCTAAAAGAGTGAAATTGAACATATGGTTGCAGAAATGCTAGAGGATGGTATAATTCAACCTAGTCAAAGTTCTTTCTCTACTCCAGTACTATTGGTGCACAAGAAGGATGTATCATGGCGCATGTGTCTAGATTATAGGGAGCTCAACAAGCTCACTATTAAAGATAAATTTCACATTCCTGTCATTGATGAATTATTGGATGAATTGCGGGGAGAAATTTACTTCACCAAGTTGGACCTTCGTTCAGGATATCATCAAATCAGAATGAAGACTAAAGACATTCTAAAAACAACATTTAGAACTCATGAGGGTCAT